>VYZU01072876.1:0-16579 GCA_013401355.1 Ceyx cyanopectus
TCAGGATTCACATCTTCGATGTACTGAAGTTAAATCTCTAGGTAGACCTGAAATCACATGCAGTTGTCTCAAAAATAAAGGCTGGGCAAACTATTTCCTCTCATGTTGTACCAGCTGGTTTACATTAAGGAGCCCCTCCTCACTTTCTCTATACATCATCCAGGTCAAGCACATCTGGCAACATTCACTCTCCAGAGATAAGGAGCACCAACCATGGTGATCAAAGATAACTACTTCTCCTTCCCAGCTGAGAAATCAACAGCTTCTTGTACAATGCTACCTGTCTCATCACAGAAGAAGAAAAAATGTCAAATATCATAACAATATAATAAAAAATATGTTGAGAAGATCAGACATCTTGTGATTCACTGTTGAGAGGGTATGAGGCAGGCTTCAGAGCCTATGTGAAAACAGCAGCATGCCATAGCATGTCATTGCAGTTTTTCATCTGACACTGGACAGGAGGGTACTGACACTGACAAAATGTTCTGACTTGAAGAACTTCCCAATTCCTAAAACAGTCACCAGACAGCTACCTTGCAAAATTATGAATATTTAGAGTAGGATACACTTGTCATAACCTGAAGGAAGGGAGAAGGGACACTAGAGAGGGTTCTGTATAGAGTGTACTATGTAAAAGAACAAAAATTAGCATAGTTTTTCTATCACATCACATCACATCACAGAAGGCTTCTGGTTTATTTGTTGGCAACTCGATATTCCTGGCTATACGGTAGTCTTCCTTGGTATGCATCTTTAAGATGCAGTGGTTGAGCAATTGAAAGATGAACTGCCTAGTTTCCTTTTCCTGACTTCTGGGCAACATAGCAAGTGAGAAGATGGCTCCTTCCCTAAGAATACCTGAACAGATACTTCCTAGGGTAGGGAGACTGCAAGCACCAACTCTCAATTGGGGAGAATATAATGGGCAGTTGAGAAGAGTAGGGATCAGACTTAGAACCAGGCCTCCCAGGTCATGGACAAAAAGGGACTGTTTGTAGGGATCTGGAGAAGTCTGTGCAGAGCTGCTGTATCCCAGGAAGCAGATATCAGCACAAATCAAAATGATATTGTGCTATAAGCAAACCAGTGGGAAACACTCACCTTGCACAACCAGCAGGGAGAATTCTTGTCAAATTAGTTCGGGGTATTTTTGTTGGTGTTTTTTTGTTGTTGTTTGATTGTTTTTTTTCTTGTTAACCTGAAGATCGATTTCTCTACATTGTAAAACTATCTTGCTTTGAGGAAAATACACAAGGAAGTCCCCTTCAAATTTTTTTGGCTGATTCATGGCTCTATCATAAACATTTTAATCCTAACTTTGGACAGGTCTAGCTCTTAAGTAAAAGATTGTGACATTTTTCACTAAAACACTGGTAAGAAATTACTATCCTCCAAAAACATGTTGGGGAAAAAAAAATATATATAGCACTGTATATAACTCTTAATATTAATTCCTTCTTCTTTTAACAAAACTGACTTGAAAATTCACTTATCAACTTCAATTGCTCATCAAAAGTCTCCAGTATAGGTCCTGAAGGTGGTAAAAAGTGCTCCACAAAGACATGATAGAAGATGAAAGCAGTTATCACTTAAAAAACAAACAAACACACAATATATATATAAGATTCAAAACTGGCAGACAAGAGTGTTGAGGCTGACTTAAAAACAAACACAATAAAACAACAAAAAAAACCCCAAACATAAAAAAAATCAGACAACAAAAGCACCTAAACAAAAGCCCCAACCAAAGAAAGAATAACCAAACAACAATAACAAAATATTAAATACACTGCACACACATATACACAGACACATATAAGATATATGATGGCAACTTCGCTTCTTAATGTATCGATTACAGTTCTAATCTCAGGATCTTGAAATGCATCATCTTGGAGACTCAGTGAAAGATATCTGCTGAAGAATAAATACTTACCTGACAGATAAGCCTATTACAACTGCACAAGATTTCTGGAGTATAATAGATCTAAAATTTGTTCGCCAAATTCCTTGGGATCTGGAAAATATGCTTTGAACAGAGAAACTGCAGCTATTGGGCAAGAGTAGTTCACTTAACAGCAATCAGTGGTTGTGCTTCCAAAAATACAGCATACTCCCAAAATGAAACTAAAGAGAAAGAGGCCAATTTCTTATTTAGTTTCCTTCTTTTACCACACATGGCCTGAATTTGCTCTGGGGGGAAATGGGGCCTTCTGGGCACTTAGCTTTAAAAATAAAGCCAGGTCTTTTAGCATTTTTCTTAAGAATTATTCAACGAATAATTATACTACCTTTTGTTTACTAGCTCTTATTGAACCAAACTACCATGAATTTTGTAGAAATATCAGACAAAAAAAAAAAGATACTGAAACATACTGAAGTTTTCAACCTCTTTCAAAGCCTAATGCTCAAAAGAGGGGGATATAGGTTTTTGTTAAGCATATGTTTCTTAAGTATATTCTTGACATTATACTTGAGACTTGAGGAGGAATAGGAGAAGTTGCGTGATGTGCCAGATGCACTCAAGCAAAGAATTATTGAGTGAAGACATGGACACCCACAGTTACAAGCAGAGAAGATATCCCCTTTTTCTGTCTCTGAATTTTGGTACTAGTGTGAGGTCCTGGATTGACAAGCCCAGAGACTTAAGTCTCCTGTTCAGCCGCAGAAACATTATACTATGGGTTAGCTTTCTGCTTTTCCATGAAAACAGCCACAACAGTAGAAATACTTCAGAAGAGGGTGAGAGAGAGGAGAGCAAAAGAGGGAGTTGCACCAAAAGATTAACTAGATGATACAAAGCAACAGGAACCAAAGCAGGCAAGACCAATATTCCCTGTGCAATATGCCCAGTGGCGGGCTAGGAGACAGCAGCAGATTGTGTTCACCAAGTCGTGGTGCAGACAGGAGGGCAATCCAGGTGGCCAAGCCCAGGCTTCAAGGAGGATAGGATGGGCTGCAGAAATGAGTCCTGTCCACAAGCATTTGCTTAGGTGCCACCCAGAGCAAGGTACTGGGGGAAGAGAGGTAGGAGGGAGGCAAGCACTTGGGATTGTATGGGAGAGGGAGGGAAAGCTGTGTTTCTCCCTGCTGTATAACTGCACTTTCTCAGCCTTCTTGACAGAAAGGAATAGTTACATGGGAGACAAGCTGGACCTTGGAGAAAAGCTACAAATTATTAACTGTATCATGAAAAAAGAACCAGTGTCTCCTTGCTGAGCTTTGTAACGGGCTTCATATAAATTTGCGTGAAATATTATGTGGGATTACTTCAGCCAGCCAGGAGTTTGGCTGCAGAAGCCAAGAGGAGAATGGGAGCCTGGCCAACAGGAGAAGCAGGAGATGAAGTGGATCATGTTTGCCAAGGCCAGGAGGAGAGCCAAACCATAGCTACAGTAGCATAGTAATGAGAAATGGGAAATTCAGCATCGGTTCTTCTTCTTATCATGATCATTATTGCTCTGAATCTAATTGTCCTGCCTTACTCACTATCCTTTCTTCAGACCCCAGCAGAATGTAGGATAACAACAGAAGGTAGATAAAATAGTATATAGGAGTTTAAACATAAAACTGCTGGAACCCACAGCTGGTGTGGCATGAAACAACTTACCCACTAGTGCAGATTGGATTGCTGTAACAGATGTTATCTTCTTACCCAGGAGGAATGTAAAGATGGAAGTGGAAAAAGAGGGAGAAGGGGTGACACAAAATGTCATTTTTCAGGTATTTTAATCATAGCGTCACATTAAGGACAATTAGAATTGGAACTTCAACTTTTTGATGCTCCTGCTTTCTCCCACCCCCACACAGTTAAGGCTCATTTTGGTTCCCAACTTGTTTCCATCTTGTCTCCCATTCACCTGCAAAGTAAATAATGTCCTTCAAAGATAGTGCTGTAAAGGCTGCCGGACCACTGGTTGTCATCCTGTCCCTAGACCTCAGAGTCCTTGGTTGATAAAAGCAGGGAAGAGTCACCTGGAGCTTCACATCTCTGAACACATAAAGTGTGGGAAAATTGGAACACCCTTATTTCCTTTGGGGAACAGACTGCAGTCCCAGACTTAAGCATCCTTCTCAGAAAGCTGCATCTGGATCCAGACTTGGCATTGTCAGTCTGTAATAGCCTCAGCTCAGTCTCTTCCCCCAGAAATAGTTCAGATCTTGAAAAACTTTGTGCTTTGGGACTCTTTCAAGGATTTCTGATTCCATATAAAACCACCTTGGCCTTCATGTAACAACTTGTGACGAAAGACTTGAATCAACTTACCAAATATGCATATTAGCACAGCTAAACTACATTATGAAGGTGCTCTGCAGGCAACAGAGCCTCTTGGCAAGGCAAAACAAGAAAGAACTTTTTCTCAGTGAGGGGGCCAGAGCTCTGGAACAGGCTGCCCAGGGGGCGTTGTGGAGTCTCCATCTCTGGAGACACTTAAGACCCGCCTGGATCTATTCCTGAGAGACTTGGTCTAGGTGATCCTGCTCAGGCAGGGGGGTTGGACTAGATGATCTTCTAGGTCCCTTCCAGCCCCTAATTTCTGTGATTCTGTGATTCTGTGAAAAGGGAACCTTATCTTTATCTGTGCCAAATGGAGTGGCACTAAGACTGCCTTAGCCAGACATCATGTTTCGCCTACCTCTGAGGCCTTTACACCATAGGATGTCCTGCTTTCTCCCGAGACTCTCTTGGCAGGGGTGGGAAGTGGGGCACACTCAAACTCTTGAGGAATAGCCTACAGTCCCATCCTGTGTGCACGGACAACCTCCAGCCTGGCTAAGAAAAGGTTGTGTTCTCTCTCTTCTTCCCTCCAGCTGGAATGAAATTTGAAATCTTCTCATAAATGCAAACTGAGAGATACTTGTTTTCTCAAAGGAGACAAGGCAAAGACTTAAATTTCTTCTCCCAGCCAACATTGAGGCCGTTTCACTCCTGGAGGGAGGGTGTTTGCCAGCCTCATGGGGTGTCAGAGTGCCTAGAAAAGGGCAGCGCCAACCAAGACCTCTGTGTGCTGCCAGATGGGGATTCATCCTTTTGCTCTCCAGTGGCACCTCTGCAACATCACCCCTGTCACCTGGTCAGTTTGGTTTCTAATCTGCCCTTGCTCATGAAGAAAAGCACAGCTTTTCTGGTGTACTGTGTTGAGTCTAGTGCTAGTTCTATGTCTTATTTCAAATAAATAAAGATAAATAAATAAAGCCACTGTCCGTAGAAGTCTTAGGAAAGCTTTTATTAAATGTTTCAGGAACTGTTGTTTCTATGTGCCTAGAACCATATATTTTAAAATTTGTCTCTGTCACACATGTAGTCTCTCTGGGGACATAAATTAATTTTAGTATATTTAGAAGAAAAATACACCACTAATGTATCTCCTTTTCAGAAAGGAAAAAAATTGAAAATTAACTGTTTTGAGGTTAATGAAAAAGATTCCCTGTAGAAGCAGACTTTCTGAAAAGAGTAGAATTTACACAGATGGGATATGCTTGTCTTTTTTTTTTTTTTCTTTTGCAGTCTTTTTACATTTCGACAAGTTAATTTGGACACTGCAAGCCAATGTTAGCTATGCATCTAGGTTCACTAGACCACCTGGAGCATTCCCCTTGCAGATGTCAGATTAATATCAAGCTCTGCATAGAACATCCTGGACTCTAGTAATGGTGGGTTTTCTTTGCCTTATTTATCATGTTCTGCTCTTTCCATAAGAAAGTGTTTCTTAACTTGGTCTGAACTGAAACACAATTAAAAGTAAATTGTTTGCTCTTTCTCTTGAGGCTGAACTCAGAGTTTTATTTCCTTAATGTGTTCAAATGAGCTTCAGGTTTTGTATTGTGTCCAAACACCAAGATCTATATTTATCTGCTTTAAGAAAAACAAATTTCCTGCTAAGGAAAAAGAGATGTGCTTCTGTTCAGCAGCTAGGAAATGGTAAACTTTGCTTCCACCTCCCTGAGCACCTTCTGAGCAGCCATCTATCCTTCCTCTCTCTTTCCTCTTTGTATTTGAAAAAGATATGTTCAGGGTTTCAGGTAGACACTCCTCAAAAGCCAGTTCCTCTAGGCTTCCTTTACTTCACATCAGGCTGGAATATAAACATCAAACACCAACTTCCTCTACATAGTAGCTCTTCACCATTCTAGATTTCCCGAAGAAGCAAAAGTCTTCACCTGTGAGGGCATCTTTGCATTTACCAACAAAACAAAACAAAAAAACAACACAAACCCTAAAAAAAAAAAAAGTTTTCATTAAATGCATTTGTTTTGCTGCCTTTCTTTACTCCTCATAGAATGTCCTGATGTATAATCAGATATGTACAAGTTGTACATTGTAGTAGAGAGGAATGTCTTTACTCATGGCAGGCAACAGCTTGATACAAGGTGAGATCAAGCAGCAGTAGGAACCATAACAGATTTGTCATCTAAACTATAGAGAATTGGAGTTGAAAGCTCAGTAATAAGCCAGTTTATCTGGGCTCCTCCATTGAAGCGCTGCCACTGTGACACATATGTAGCCTAATGGCACTTTAAGGGGTTAATACACCTGGAAAGTGAATTTTCAAAATGAATTTATTTTCCTCTTGACCTTAACATAAGGCAATGATCTATTAGACTTGACCTTTCTCAATGTAAATTAGAAGCTCAGTGTAACAGGATCCAGAACTCAAAGTCCTTTCCCTCTTTACATCCATGTGTTAATGTAACAAAAGCAAAAAGGTGTCAGGAATGCAAAGAATAACTGGACAGATCTTTTTCCAATTTTGGATAAAATACAGGACCCTCCAGAAGTGGAAGTAATTCGTTTACTTCTGAACTCTAGGTAAGGCAGGCAGTTTTACTCATCCCCCTTCAAACCACACACAAAAAAAAAAAAAAAAAAAAAAGGAAAAAATTCAGATACTGAATTTAAACTTTTAAATAAATTAAATTAAATGAATCAGTTTATCATTATGGTAGGACAAACAAGACAGAATGCCAAGTTAGCTCTCTATAATATAAATTACCCTATCCCATCTGAAACAGATTGGCTCAATGACTCAAAAATATAAAAGTGCTCCCTCCCTTGTCTTGCACTGCTGTCCTGGGAGGGTTTCCTCACTCAAAATGTTTCATCAGTCTTGTCACCTTGGTCCTACCCTGTCTCATGAGATAATGGATGTAGCCCAGCTAGACATGAAGATGTGCCATCCAGGAAACCAGACCAAAACTGGTATGTTTAAAAATGTCTTTGAAGAAAGCATAGGATGACAGGGAGGTGGGAAAGGGAGCACGGGATATTTTTCAGCCAATGCTTTCCTTCCCTGCTTCTTCTCACAGATGCTCGCTGTTGCCCGGCAGCCCAGAGAAATAAATATATATATATTTTTATTTTTTTTTTGATGAGGGATGGGAAGGGGGAATGACAACCAGATCCTCATAGCATATCTATCTTGTCCTCATGGGAGCCACACCTATACAGAGAGGGGAGAGAGAGGGGAAAGAGGTGGTGGTATCCAAATTCAGCTTTCTAGACATTGAGTTATTTTAAGCAATATCTTTGAAACAAAAACCAATGTGTTCTCTGTTCTGCAATGTGACAGGCAAGGCGCAAACACTGAGCTGGGTTGCCTGGGGTCGCAGGCCCCGCCAAAAAAAACAGAGAGCTATGAGGTGGGTCTGAGGCAAAGCTGGTCACCAGTGAGAAGCAGTGATGTGGCCAAGCCTGAAGTAGCATGCCCTGGTTGGCAAACAGGGAGTGCAGTGTTGACTGCCCCGCTGGTATTTCCCTTCCAGTGTGCTGCGCACTCAGTACACACTGCTATGAGCAAATGTTCCATGATGCATGAATGAAGGATGGGGGCTCACGTACTGGGCACAAGCTTTGTGTGCCTTTCAGGCTGGAATTTGCTTTGATTTTCTTTTTCAGGTTTTGATCTTCCTAGGCTTGGCTGGATACTTTGCCAGCAAGGGGAGTGGTGACACATCGCACCCTGCTGTGGTGTCACAATGGCCTGCTGGCCCTCTGGCCTCTGTGTGGCCAAGTCCGGTGGCACACGGCTTCCCTGGTTAGCAGTTCACACCATTGCACCTTGGTGCCCCTTCTGCACCTATAAAAAACTGCTTCCACATACCCTCAAAGGAAACATTTAACTGAGCTTATACACCAAGCATGGGTCTGGATGGTAACTTCCTCCAACTCTATTCTAAATAGACAGGGAAGCATTGGTTCAATCACATCCCAAAAAGCCAGGTGTTATTGTCTATTGAGTTTTAAAAGCTGTCTCAGATCAGAGAGGAATTAAGCTCCATTTACAGGTAGAAATAAAGCAGCTTCTTTTCTGAGAAAGGATCAAATACCTCCCCCAATCAAAGCTGACATATTGTTTTTGGCCGGTGAAAAATAACACACTTCACCCAGCACCTTATGAAGCAAAACTGCTGCAAGGGAGGATTCTCATCTGTCAGTGGCTTTTGGAGTGCTCTCACATGCTGCTGAATCTCATGGGACTTGGGGATGCTAATGAGAGAGAAAGGGAGACCCAAGGCCATCTTAGAGACTAGAGAAAGTATTAGAAATATCCTCACCTTTTTCTCCTTCCAGACTTCGTTCTTTGGGGTCACACAAGGACAGTTTCATGAGTAGGAAGAATCAGATAGGGAGAAAAGAGGTAAACTCTTTGTTCTTTGGTATTTTAAGATACAGATCTTCAAATTTTGCACCCAATGTGCAGACACTACAGTAGTTGAGCTTGGTACCTTTTTATGGTAACGGTGTTTGTATTCCTGAAAAATATGCAGGCTCAGGAATAGGTCTTCATTCAAATGACTTTTGTTTACTAAGTGGTTATTTTACATCTGAATTTGTTGAGTGCCCACAACTCAGAGTCAATGGGGAGCAGAGAGTACTCAGCCTTCCTGAGAATTAGCCTCAGGGTGTACAAGTATTGGGTTAAGTCTCTTTAACATTTTAGAAATTTGCCTGATTTTCAAGTTCTTTAAAGCATGATACGGCATATTTGTCCTATTTTTTCCTTTGGTGTCGCTGTATGCTCATGGTGGGAGTGATGGTACAGGATTTTAACTCAAAAGCAAGCTTTAAATCCAACCTTTTGTTTTCCCAGGGGTATTTGTTTTCATAAAAGGCTTTGTTATGGGAGTACTAATATGTTTGAAAATCTGTCACACAGTAATTAATTTATCCTCATTGCACCAAGATGTTAGATAGGTTAGCATTATCCCCATATTACAGGAACAGAAATTAACCCATGATGTGCCTTAAGGAAACTGTAGGAGAGTCAGAAAAGGAACACAAATCTCCAAAATTAACAGGCTAATGCCTTAAACACATGAACATTATTTCTAAGGTTATATTTGTTGTCATATCCTTTTTCTGCTTGAACACTTAGCACAAAATGACCAGTCCCTAGATAACATTTTATATGCTGGAACTAAAAATAGGAATCCTCCTACTCTTTAATTGTATCATTGTAAGCATACATCATGGGAATCTGCATGAAGGAAACTTCTAGGGATCGAGAGGAAAAACAGATAAAGACCAAGTGTAGGAGAAGAAGGCAGCTATGGAGGGAAAAAAAACCAAACTTTGGAAGTGTCTGAAGGGGATCCAGCCCCAAATACTTCTCACCATTCAAGATTTTTATTGCTTTTTCCCTCCATGCCCTTTGGAGAAAAAATGTGGGATTGAATAGCATTTGTCGTAATCTTCATATGATGCATGTATGTGCAATGATTTGCCATACTATTTCTCTAACAAGAATTCAGCCACCAAGTTGGAGAGACACAGACCAAAAACTTCAGGAAAACAATCAGATCTTCTTCACTCACTTCATTAGGTTTTTGTTTTTGCCTCAAAATACAGTTTTTTATAGTTTTCAAGTGACTGTGAGTTGAAGAAAGCCTGTGGCTGGTGGTTTCTCTGTAGTCTTTGTAAGTATGATGCATACAAAGTTCTTTATAGAACCCGCTGTCACTTCAGGCTACTTTTGCAACAGTTCTGCAGTGCCAATACCAGACTTGCCAAGTCTCACAGTCTCTGGTTGAAGATTCACTCAGCTGGCTCCCATTTCACAGCCCTTTAATGTAGGACTGGCATTACATTTAGCATCATATCACAACTTCTCTCTGGCTTCAGGACCCTTTTATACCAGATGGAGCCAACTATCCTGACAACCATCCAGTCTGTGACCTGAGTTTCCAAATAAAAGGTGATTCACCTACCAAGACTATGTCCCTTTGTTGCTACCATCATAGTCTTTTCCAAGGAATAAAGAAAAATATCTTTGGTGCAGGATTACTTTAGCCATGGCAATAAAACTCTGCCACACCACTCTGTTTCTGCTATGCTTTCACTTTGCAGGAACCTGGGTAGTGTTTAGGTGTTCTGTTAAACATTGCTCATTGCCATTGCCTGCTACTGTGAAATTGGGGCTGTACAGAATAGTGTATGCAAGCTGAAGTAACCTTCCTTAGAGAAAACCAAAGTCACAAATCTTTGGGTCTTGAGGGAAAAGCTATAACATGCCTTAGAGCATGTGTTTCCAAAAGCACTTGGCTCTGGTATCGGGACAGGCAGCAGATGTCACATATATGTATGAGCAGGAGGAGGCATTTGACTGCTAACAGAACAGGAACACACCACCTCTTATGGAATTGGGCGCCAGAGCAAATTCATTGCCATGTACCACACACTTATTCCTCTCTTATTAGTGTAGCTCTGGTGAAAGGGTTTTGCATAACAGCCACAGAACAAATGGTGGTATTTTACAATAGTATAACTTGGGTGGAAATTCCTTACTAGTCATCTGATGGAAACAAAGGCAGGTGTTAGCTAAGATAAGGTCCTTCATACAGACCCTTTGGATAATCTGGTGGATTTGTTGTCTGCACATCACCAGGATCCTGGTTTCAGCCTCTAAGTAACTGTCAGGGAGCAAGCCCAGAGTAGCATCTGTGTGCACCTACCTAAGGGTATGTACAATACACTTCCTCTTAAAGTCAAATAACAAAAGTATACATAAAACAGAAATAAATATAATTTTAGGGTTCAGTTAAACCTTTGTCTACATTCATCTTCAATTCAAGATAGAGCTTTCTGTACCATGTAGAAAGCAAATTTATTCAAAAATTGCTGAATACATTATGAAAGAAATTTATTATCCTTTGATAGTGAGTACAAGGCTTTTTATAGACAGAAAAAAAAATAGTGGAAAATGCCTCATGCAGGGTCTACTGGATTCTAGTTGAGCTCATACGGTTACAAGCAACAAGTCACTTGACTGTTGTGTGTATATCAAGGAAATGGGAGAGATGAGAATGCCTTGGGCTCATGCTTGTAGCTGAGCCCCTTAAAGATGAACCAGGAACCCACACATGTAGGTCAATTGTCATTTGGGAAAAGCCCTTTCAAAGTGACTTCCACCTCGTTAAAAACAAAACCCTGTAAGTTGCTGTGATGGCAAGTAATCTTAAGGAAGAAGGTAAGTCAGGAGAAACAGTTCATGCATAGTTAGCAGGATTGAAAAAATAGAGCATAATGAGTTTTTTGTGTCTGGGTGGATAATGAATGCTTTTTTAATGTCTACAGGGCTTTTACGGGTGAAATTTAAGCCAGCAAACTGGCATTATGCCAAATCCAGCTCAGCTCCCCTCTCAAATTGGCTGCAAGGTATAATCATATTCTCTGTTCTTTCTCTCCTCTTTATCTCTTAAAAGGATAATTCCTGAGAATTTACATGAACAAGCTGACTTGGGGAGGGGAGACCTCCCCATTGCTTAACTTTTGGAAAGTGCTTAACTTGAGGTCTTCGGTGACCTCTCATGGGTCATTTAGGTAATATTTACTTGCACAAAGGAAGGTGGTAAACAGAATATCCTAATATTCTCTACTCTCTGTTCTTTCTAAACAGGCTTAATGCAGAGAATCTATACTAGCTCAATAACAAAAACATGAGCAGAACTTCTACTTCAGGACAAAAAGTGAAAATAAGTTAGTTCCTAACAGATCTGACTTTGTCTGAGAATTTAAACCAGATGGTAACCTCTGTATAGGACAGCTTTGGGGTTCAAACACCACAAGAGTGCTTCGCATTAGCATTAGCAAGGGTGTGTATATCTCTATACACTATCACAGGACTTTGACTAAGTCTTACTGCTAATCCTTCACTTTCATGTCTTAACTAATAAAAATCAGGCAATCCTCATACATGCCCAGCTATGGGAGGGATCCTGCCTTTGTGGTCTCAATGTCAGTCAATTTGCTGTCTTGATATAGAAGGTGGTTGACATGGATGGAAACTCTGTTTCTGAACCATGCATCTGGTTCCGGAATTATTTTTTCTTCAGGAAGAAGAAATAACTTTTGAGCCAGATACCACAGACAACCTGAAAATCAGCTCAGAAGTCATTATTTTCTGAACACTATTGTAAGAAAATTTTATTTAACCTTATTTGGCCTTTACCTCTGTCTTCCTACTTGCATCTGATGATTTTGATGTTTTTTTGTTGTTGTTCTTGTTGGGTTTTTTTTTTTGGTGGTTTTGTTGTGACTTTTTTTCTTTGGTTGGTTTTGGTTTGGTTTTTGTGTGTGTGTGTGTGGTTTTTTTGTTAGTTTTTTTTTCCCCAGTGTAACCAAGAAATATAAAGTAAAGAAAGGAGCCAGCAAAACAGACAAACAGAAGTATCTGTTGATCTATTGATGCAACATTTCCTGAAATTAATGGGGAATTTAGAAACCAGAGATGGAAAAGCTCTATTAAATAATCTTACCTATCCCGTGGCTAAAGCAGGTTCAAGTATGGGACATTATTAGCCCAGTTACTTCTAATTTTCTAATTTGGTCTTTTAAGTGAGTCGATTGTATCTACATCAGATAGTATTACAGGAGAACAGTCTAATGATTCAAAGCTGAAACATTTTCTTGGTTATCCAGAGCCTTGTTTATTAAGATCAGTTGATGAGATGGCTGTGCATGATCAACACTACCCTTGTAAAATGGTGTCATACTAAGCAGTGGTAGTTATAAGTGGCAAGTTTTACAGATAACTGGCCAAGTATGAAAGGTAAAACCACTAATAAAAAAGAACCCCAAACAATGAAATCAGAAATTATTTGAAAGGAGAATTGATTAAGACACAAACAGAACTGTGATGAATGAGCAAAAGCCAAATACTGTGCTATGAACATTTGTTTATTTCAGATTAGCTAAAACTTGGCTTAAACCAGTCACCATATAAGCTTCACAGCAAGGAACATGGCACTAGAAAATCAATTCTTGCTCCAAAATCTAGGGGTGTTCAGCTTAGTTGCTTTGTCCACATTGTTCTCATTGCATTTGTTCCATTCTTGTGTTTGCCACCAGGATCCAGTCTTTTCTATTTGATGTAATTTTATTTCCTATGACTTTAGAGCTGTTGAAAGGTTCTAGTTGTTCAGTCTTAAATGTTGGCTTCTCTTTGTACCTATGAAGTAGGCATCAACTCAACAAGACTCCCCTGGCTGTCCCACCAGGACATCTTAGTCCTAAGAACAGAATTAGAACTTACTGTCCATCTTACTCATCCTCAAGCTACTAAGTCAACATGCTAATTTTAAAGATCTTTAGATTTTATGTCACTAAAATGATCATTCTGGACATTTATTCTTGTCATCTGCAATGCAGTTTATGAAATTTTAAATAGAAAATGACAAGTAGCAACTTCTACACTGCTTTTTCTACCCCTTTCTCCAGTCCCATCCCAGGCTGCTATAACAAAAATTATAACATAGTGTAGCATTGTAATATAAACACTACTGAGAAACTTAATATAAACTTAATTGGTCATTAAAATAGATCACCACCAACTGTAGCCGGGCTTCATTTTATTAGTGATAATAAGGAGATCATCAGGTACACCACTGATAGAGACCTGACCAGGTCTTAATTCACATTATATCTGCAGGAAGAGGAAAGCCTGTTAAAACAGCTCAGTACAATAGCAAATATAGAGAAATTATCAGAGAAACTTACAAAAGAGCTGGTGCCTTCACAGTTCAGAGGCATCTCTGGGACATACGTTTCCTCTCTCGTGGCACTTCAAAGAAGAATGAGTAGTCCCTGAAGGCAACCTTGAAGGGTTATCTGATTCCAGCAGACCATAATAAAGTAAAATGAATGAGATGGGTACTCTTTGAAAGTTGGAGATAATTAATAAACAGAATGTCATAAGTCCACTTAGGCCTTCTAAGCATCCAGGTCCAGAATGTAGAAAGTCCTGGGTGGCCTTTTAAGCTCACACATGAAAGATGACATAAAAGAATCTTTTGGTAAAAAAATAGTATCTTTACAGACATGGTAACACCAGTAGGATTGCTCTATAATTAGTTGTTTAGCTGCTTATGTGAAGGTGCCTAAGAAGTACATTCCTGAAACTACCATGTTTACTTCAAGACATTACTTTCAAGACCTGCATGATTTGCCTTTCTAGCATTTCTTGCCAGCTATACATCAGTATAACTCTCCTGACTTCAACAAAAAAGATCCCCAAAACTTTCAATGTGAAGATTTACAGCAACCTGAATCAAGAGCAGACCTTGTTCTGATGGACATCCAGATCGGGCTGTAAGACATTTAGCTTAGACCTCTAATGAAATGAAGAAAAGTGGTTTTGATTTAAGGGCCAAGAGGATAAACATAACAATAGGAAGTGACTTTGTAATTCCCAATGACTTGTTTTCTTGTTTACGCAAAACAAAGATTATATAATCTAATTTATTCCTTTGCCATCCAACTCTGTTTTCTTCTCACCCCCAGGCAGTTTCTACTTAAATTCTTTTTTATTCTCCTATTTAGTTTTGCCTTCAATCTGGAAATATCTGCATCCTGAAAATACAGCTTTGTTTAAAATATATATATGCTTAAATGCAGAAACCACTTCCATGTACAAATATGTTGTATTCACTAATGTCCTAACAGAGGCATAAGAAGGTATCTTGGAAATAACTGGCTGTCATGTGTAATTTCCAGGTTTGCACCAAAGTGAGAAGGTATTGTCATTTATTTCTTCTGAGCCTGGTCCTGGGCAACAAACACTGTATAGGCTTTTACATTATATACTGCATACATTGATGATAGCAAATTGCAGAGAATGTCAGACACTCAATATAATCAGGTATATTCACCCTGATAAACGATCTTCTAAGGAGCAAAGCATCTCTGGAGTAGAATTACAGTCTGATATGCTGCTGAGTGGATTTTAGTATTAAAAATACATGGTAAATTATAGGCCTCATATGCTCCTGATTTCACTGATTTCAAAAATAGAAAGTGAAAGCTCCTAGCTAGGGACACAGCTGCTGCTAAATGTTAGTAGAAATGATAGCCAGGAGTGTCAGTTGTAAATGCTGCAGCCTGCAACTGAAGTGGTAGGAGAGTTTTGTTTCTTCTTAGTCTGCATCTGGATCTTGGAAGTGGTGGGAGCCTTTGACAGTGCCTGAAGGGTCAACTTCTTTGAGGCAGATGCAGACATGTTTAGCTGTGAGATTCTAAAATATTGACAGTGCAGCCAATACTGTACTTCCAGGAACCTGTTGTTATTATGCTGTCTTCTTTCAAAATCATTCAAGTTTAACCACTTAAAAAATGCATTCACATGGACTGTTGGGGTGGAGCTAGACTACAGGCTTCATGTCACCAGGTGCTGGAGTGAAGAGGAATGACAGCTGTTGAGGACAGTTGAAGGAGATTTTAATGATCTACAGAAACACTGAGGGGAAGAAGAGAGGAATGGAAAGTTGCTATGTTGTGTTTTTGCACAAGTGACAGCATCTTCCCTCAGTAATGTCCTGCTGCCTTCTAGATCATAGAATCAACTACGTTAGAAAAGACCTTTAAGACCTTTGAGTCCAACCATTACGAATGGAGTGTTCTGTGGGAAGCAGGCTACTGTATTGAAGGGGCAGCCTTAGAGATCAAGCATCTCCTCATACAACAAATAGTTTATACTTAGTGATCAGTGTTGATGTGACAGTAGAAAAAAGATCCCGTGCCTCATATGGGTTCTTTAAAATGCACCTAGTTGCAAAATAAATCCTTATAAATATCAGATTCAGCTTCTTTCTAATATTTTGTACTAATAGAAGGCTTTTGTATAAATGGACTTTAAAATGCAAATGTAAACATTTCATATACATCTTCCCTTTTAAAAGGGGGAAGAATGAAACTACAAAAAGTGGTTTTAATATTATATTTTGATATTTAATAGATGACAAAAGTTGTCCAGTATTCCATGGCCACACTCTCATATTTTGAGCAAGACATGTCCAGTCTGCAATGTATACCAGAGTTGTTTTAAAGTGCCATTAGGTGACCACTTTCTGAAAATACACCTCAGGAACCCTTTTTGTCAGGAAACCTGTGTATTGGATTGGCTGTTTCAAGCCTTAAGGGGTTTTTTTAGTATTATATTGTTTCTCCTCCCATGCAATGACATTAAACATGAGAAACAAAATTCACACAAAACTTGCATTCTGAAATGATGTAAATAGTTGATAGTAAACCCAAGCAAATTATAAGGGAGGTCAAGAGAAATAGCTGGACCACTTGAGACCG
>VYZU01072877.1:0-46071 GCA_013401355.1 Ceyx cyanopectus
GATCTGCCCCAGCCACTGGGTTTCCCTGCCCCCCGGTGCACACGCACAGCTCTGCTCCCCCAGGTGACCAGCAAGGCTCTGGATCTGCCTTATTTTGAACATTATTCACTCGTTGAATATTTATCTAAGATGTCTGATTGCTAAGGCCAAACGAAGCCTTCACTTCCTCTACAAATATTTGTGCAATGACCCGTAACTACCGGCCAAAGTGCCTGCCAGCACTCTGCTAGATGACATCCCATTTTACAATTAACTGTTATCATCTGATAACCTCCTGAGGTTACGGATACAGATGTAAGATCTCCAAGATTCCTAGTGGAAAAACTTCATATCAGAAGTATGTTTCCCTTGAGGATGACATCACCACAGGGACACATACTTCAAATATTTTGGCCATCAGATTTTCAAAGCTTCTTTAGAAACACAAAAATGCTTTTTGAGCCCTGAAAGAACTTTTCTATCAGTCTCAAGTAAACATACTACCATTGAACTCTTTGGAAAGGCTTGGAGAAAAATAACAAAAGGTGTTCTGGGAAGCAAAGCAAAGAATTACAATGGAGCCAAAGAAAGCAGTTTGATAGGTATATGGTCTTGATGTTACCTGACAATAGTTCTTTGCTGATTGCTGTGTCAGCACTGCTGTGATGGACACACTCAAGTGAAGCCTTAGCCACAGTGTCACATCAGGACTCTGTCCAGGGAGCTGGACTCTAGGCCTAGACCTAACAAACTAAAACCCTAAAGTCTAAATCCCTTCCACCCATTAAGCTCAGGGAAAAGTTGGAAATAGATGTACTCTTCAGCTCTGGAGAAAGAGACCTGGATCTGTTCCTGGGTGACTTGGTCTAGGTGATCCTGCTCTGGCAGGGGGGTTGGACTAGATGATCTTCTAGGTCCCTTTCAACCCCTAACATTCTGTGATTCTGTGAGTCCCTTTAATTACAGACAGGACTTTCACCAGTGGCTTGGTACTGAATCCTAATCACCAGCTATTAATTTTAGTAGAAAAAGGTTATACCTGTGTGTGTGTAAGTATGTGCATACATACAAATCTACATGTGTATATGTCTGTACATACATATACAGAAAACCTGGATGTTCAGCTATATGAATAACAGGTCAATAACTGCTCTGTGATGTTTTCTTACTTCCTTTTTCATGCTAGATTAATTAGCTGATGAAATACTTGGTAGTAATGAACTAATTATTGTTATCTTTATAAAGCCTGATTTACTTATAGTAACTGGGAAACTCATCCAAATTAGGTTTTAAATAAATACTAATGACGCTATACAAACTAAACATGAATACTTACATCTTCATTAAATAAAATAAAACTAGTTTAAGCATCCAAAATAATTCATGGTTTTTGAAGGCAGCATTCTAGAGTGGTTTCCATTCTCAAAGACCCCACAGAACTCCTAATATTTAAAGTTGTGCTAAACAGGAATGATAATAGCAAGTCATCATTTAAACAGTTAATTATAACTGAACTCTTAGTGTGGAATTAACACTGCGTATCTTAGTGCCACAATCTGAATGCCCACTGTGTCTTTTAAAATGTGTGTAATTTATATGAAAAGCTTTAAGAAGGAAAACAAATTCAGTTCTGCTTTTAGTAAATGGCATGAATACCTATGTATTTATACCTACATTAATATATGCTCTAAGATCTGTTAATTAAATTAATTTTTAAAAGAATGTTACTTAAACTGCAGTTCAGTGCTACCAGTTCAGACAGCCATCGGTTTGGTGTGCTACTACTCAGAAAGGATCCATCCCTTTTCCAGTTTATTGGGAAGTCTGGACATAGGATTCAACTTAGTCATTTTACAATGGGTACAAAAAGAAGATTTCTGGAAATCAAAAATAGAAGTTTTCTGTATTGAAAAGCTGAGATAAAAATATACATCTATTATATGGAATTTATGTTTTATATTCCAGTAGAATTGTCCCCCTGGGTGTCTTTCTTTTCCTGCAAGGTAACATTTTTTTTAAGGTGACAGCTTGCAACTCTGACTTCAGTAAGACACCTCCTGAATAATAAATAAATTAAGTGTATACAAAGTGGGACAAACATTCCCTCTGTTTTTCTTTATCTCCTGCTCCAGTCTTTTATATCACAGTTACTAATCACTTGAATTTGTCAGCAAATGGGCCTGATGCTGTTTGGTGATCTGGCTCTTGCCTGCATCTTTGTACCATATTAAAACCCATCAGAACATCACTGCTGGATTTCCTCAGGTCACAAAATACCATTGATACCCATAAACTAACAAACAAGCAGTGTAACAAAGAAATATTGTATCATAAAATCTCCCTGAGATACAGAATTGGCCAGGTTAACATGGCTACTGCAAATCAGTCTTTTTAATATGAACACCAGTGTGAGGAAGGAAAAAGAGATTCACAGGAATTGTGCTTTAATAGGCACATGAAAGTGCATGAAGTATGCATTTGCTGGTCTAACAGCTGGTAGGACGTTGTCACCCCAAGACGAAATGAAGGAATATTTGGAAGGAATAGTGAAGCTCGCTGAGTGATACCAAATTAAATAGATTTCATTTTCAGTTTTTGACAATGCTAGACAAAAAACTTCACAGATCAGTAACAAAGACTGATTCTAACATGGCCTAAAGCACAGAAACATAGGAGAAAGAATAAAAACAGAAAACCTTTCAAATTTACTTTACAAGTGCAGATGTCTTTGCTTTTCCATTGGCAACTTCAACACTATTGCCTTTGGACATTTTATTTTTGAGAAACATCTGTCCAGTTTGGATGTCATACTGCAACTGTGTTTAGTTAGAGACGTTACAAAAAGAGAAATTACTTATGCAAGTCAAGTCCACAGAGTTAGTGTAACATGAACACAAAATAATCAGCTTCCTGAGAACAACAATTCTAATTTCTCTGATGTCTTTTATCCGTGGACCTCAAACCACTTGAAAAACTTTTTTGAATGACATATGGCACAACCTCGAGTCAGGAGGTGTAACAAAAATTCAGCAAGTCTCATTTGAAATGCAAAATAGCACTCACTGAAAAAGCACAATGCTGCAACTGTGAGAAAACAGTGAAAATTCAAGAGCACATAAGCAGGGAGTCCTTAATTAATTGTGTTATGTTTGATCATCTTTAACATTAAAGCTTTGGGGCCCCTGTACAATGATGCTTACAGCCACAGGTGAACACTTATTTTTCCAAAAAAAAAATATGGCAGTGGCAATTGTTTTAAATCTTATTTATTAAAATTTTGAGATATATTTTAGAACTGGAAAAAAAAAAAAATCTAGACAAATAGTTTACTCGCCAAAAAATGCAGGATGACTGAAGCTGTCTGGGAGCCTGGCTTGGATTCAGCAAATTGTTGCAGCCAAACAATGCAGGGAAGGAAAGCAGAATTCTGAAAATGTGAAACATTTTGTTCTGACATTGTCAAAATTACAAAATTCTTCTTTTATTTCTGTGTTTTTAGTTAAAGCATTAAAAAAAGAAAAAAAAAAAAAAAGTGGTCAGCGTAATCAAAAAGGAAGAAGAGAGTGACACATCACAAGAAAAACCTGGAGGGTGTCACACTTGGAATCTTTTCAGTCTGACCATTCCCAGTTTGTGCAAGAAAGTCTCCAAACAAGAATGAGCTGTACCATAGAGGATAAGGAGACGTGCACATTCCAGCTGGGAACATATTTCTTCTGTGAGTTAGAGCAAAGATGCACCAATGGAAGGCTGGGAAATGCTGTTCCTGAAGTCTACCAGTTTGATCTGTTTGCTCATCTTACATAAGGTGTCTGATGAAGAGCTATCTATACGGCTTCTTGTCTGCCTCCACTGAACAATGACTCAAGCCCCAGTATGGGATTCCTGCTCGATAACAGGCAGGGAAATTACTTACACATAAGCATAACTGATGCTCAAATGTCTAATACATCATTCCATTCACTGTAGGAGGATGGAAGAGGTGCAAAAGGTTGGAGGACCTACAAAGATGTGTAACTCTTACATGAATACAGTATGAACAATCATTTCATCCTACCCCTGAACAGCATTCCTCCACCTCAAGGTAAGAAGGACCCACCAGCTCATCACAGTTACATACTCTAGTCTTCACAGTTTTCAAGGGATCTTTACAGAGGTCCATGAAACAAGCATCAATTAAGTAGTTGGCTTGCTCCATGCAGGTTTTGTACAAAAAGAATCATAGAATCATGGAACTGTCAGGGTTGGAAGGGACCTTAAAGCTCTTCCAGTTCCAACCCCATACCAAGGTTAGGGACACCTCCCACTAGAGCAGGTTGCTCAGAGCCCCATCCAGCCTGGCCTGAGATACTGCCAAGGATGAGGCTTCCCCCACCTCTCTGGGCACCCTGGGCCAGGCTCTGCCCACCCTCCTGGGCAAGGAAGAAATTCTTCCTCAGGGCTGAGCTGAATCCACCCAGCTCTAGTTTTCATCCAGCCCCTTCAGTCCTGCCACTGCCCCACAGCCTCCAAAGTCCCTCCCCAGCTTTCCTGGACCCCCTGCAGATCCTGGGAGCCACAAGAAGCTCTCCCTGGAGCCGTCTCTTCTCCAGGCTGAACAACCCAATTCTCTCAGCCTGTCCTCACAGGAGCTGCTCCAGCCTCCAAGCATCCTTGTGTCCCTTCTCTGGACATGTTCTCCAGCACTGGAGGCAGCTCCAAGGGGGGTCTCCCCAGAGTGGAGCAGAGGGGAGAATCCCCCCCCTCCACCTGCTGGCCACATTGCTCTGGCTGCAGCCCAGGACACCATTGGCTCTCTGGGTGCCAGAGCTCCCTGAGGGCTGCTGTTGAGCTGCCCCACTCAGCCTGGTGTGGTTGGTAACTCCTGAGGGTGCCCCGGTGCCACTGCCCATGGCCTGACCAAGCTGTTGAACAAGACTGGTCCCAGTGCTGATCCTTGAGGGACTCCACTTGTCACTGATCTCCATTGAATACAGACCCACTGACAGCCACTCTTTGGGAGCTGCCATCAGACGAGTTCCTCACCCACTGAATTGTCCACCCATCAAACCCATCGAAGCTTGAGAAGCATGGGAATATTAAATGACTCATCACAGAACACAAAGCTGGGCAGAACATGTACCCGATTTTCATATTGCTCTAAATGTCCAATTAATTATTTAACATCTAAAAAGAAACAGAGAAAGGTAAAACTATTGGTCATTTATTTTTTTTCAGAGTGTTTCCTCCTTTTGTATATAGGTACAAGGGAGAAGAATATAGGGAAAAGGAATAAAAAAAAGAACCAGAAGTGCAAAAGTAAAAAAAGTAAAAAGCTGAATTTTGAATTCTTACCATTTTTAATTCAAAGTCAGAGAAGAAGACCTGCTGTTTAGTTAGGGAAAGTGTATTTTTCCTTGATCTTTGGTGGAGATAGTCATTAGAGCAAAGGGAAAAAGGGAGAATTGTCTTAGCCATTTCCAAAGCCCTATTCTTACACAATTGTTAAGTCACAGCAGTAGTGTAATCACACCTTAACATGATCAGTTATCTTTCCTCTCTTCTCTCTTCACATATGTTAGATTTTATAAAGTGCTGAGGAAAAGGAAATTGAGATTACACTACTTACAGATGTCCTGAGAATGCTGGAAATTGTTGATGGAATAAACTATCCTGAGAGATCACCTTTCCTTCATTTCAAAGCATGTGTTCCCTAATTTGGCTGATGCTGAGAGATGTTTTCTTCATGGGGCCTTTCTCTCTTTCACTTTGGCATGCAATAGAAGATGATATAAGAGCAAGTGGTGCAAATTCAAGCACATACAACCTTGATTTTTAATTCATGTTTGGAAGGAAAAGTTGTTTCTGCTATATAAATAAGTCACACCCTTTACAAACCCTTTTCTCTGGCTCTCTGGCAGCAATACCCAATGAAAGATGATACTTCTAGCACACATGACCTGTGACAACTGTCCCTTTGTCACCAGAAAGGATGAAGGCTATTTTCATTCTTGGCACATGTCCTTAACTAAAGTACAGTGGCGTCATTTCCTTTTCAGTGTGAGATTAGGGATGATGGAAGGTACCATCTTAGGAGCTCAGGAAAATGAAGCATGTTATTCACCCAGAAAACATCACAGGTAATCATAGTTTAGAGAACCACCAAAGCAAATCAATTTTGGGAAAACTATTTCAGGCAAATAACTTGTTCCTCCCCACAATATATGAACAATTCTTAGGTTCCCCGAGGACTTAGTGAAAATCATGTCCACTAGTCTTCCTGAAAAAATAGTTGCCTAAAAAGTTGAAGGTCTTTAAATCAAAACAGTGAAGAAAAAATGCAAACAAAACAAATGTGACCGTAACTATTTCACTGAGAATTTCAATGTTGAAGCTTTCCAGGTACCTCCATCACCTCCCTGGGCAATCCCTTCCAATTTTTCACTGCTCTCTCACTAAAGAAGTTTCTCCTCATATCTAATCTGAATTTCCCCTGGCACAACTTGTGGTCATTTCCCCTGGTCCTGTCACTAGTTATGAGGAGAAGAGTCCAGCACCCACCTCTCTGCACCCTTATGTCAGAGAGCTGGAGAGAGCAATTAGGTCACAGAATCACAGAATGTTAGGGGTTGGAAGGGAGCTAGAAGATCATCTAGTCCAACCCCCTGCCAGAGCAGGGTCAACTAGACCAAGTCACCCAGGAACAGATCCAGGCGGGTCTGGAATGTCTCCAGAGAAGCAGACTCCACAACCTCCCAATATGCTCCTCTTCTCCACACTAAACAATCCCCAATTCTCAATTCCTCAGTTGCCAGCTTTTCCAAGAGAATGCTGTGGGAAACAGAGTCCCCCACAGCTTTCCTAAACTCCAAGCAGACACACCCACTGCTTTTCACCCATTCACTGGGTGGGTCACCTAGTCACAGAAGGAGATCAGGTTGGTCAAACAGGACCTGCCCCTCATGAACCCATGGGCTGGCTGGGACTGATCCTCTGATTTTCAACGAGTCAATGAGACACATCCTAAAGCATTATATACTGGAAAAGACCAGCTTTAGCACAGCCACTGTTTGAAAATGTATATGCCACCTTTCCCACAAAGAGAGGTCTTTGCTGGATGCTTCCTTCCAATGTTACCAGCAATAAATAGCTCTATCATTTGCAGTAAAGCTTTAAAAGCAAAGCCCTTGTCATTTCAGAGTTACAGAGCAGATTCTGTGTGACAATCCATGCTGTAAAACCTCTCTCTGCCAAGAGGCACATAAACCCAAACTCTTTTCTCCATTCATGACAATGTTACTGCACAGCTGTGAAGACAGAGCACATAAGAGTCACAGTCTTTGATAACAGTCATTAGGTGGTTTAAATAAAAATATACAAGTAGTCATTGTTGGATAGGAACTGGGAAATATGCTTGATGATAAATGCTAAGTTTTCAGCTGTAAACTTGCTTTTCACTTGATCTCTCTTTTCTTCTGAAGTGGTAAATACCTGTCTTCAGAATACCAATAGACCATATATTAATAATTAAATGTGATAATATCATTGATAGTGAGAAAAGTGCTGATAATTACATTGTTGACAATGAGATGCATGTTAGCATACATATATTAGAATGGCAAACATAAGTGCTTAATCTTTGACTAAGCTGTGGGCCCATCCTGGCTGAGCTGGTGGGAGAACACATGTTGAACTCTCCTCTGTGGCTCTGCATCAGCTGGGGGCTTTGGCCAGGACAGGACCAGAGTCCCAAAAGGTCCCAAAATGCATCCAAAGATTCCCTTGCTCCACATTTTAAACATAAACTTAGAATACTTTTAGGAGTATCTTAGGTTACTATCTGGACTAAGAGGCCAGCTAATAATATTCACTAATCAGTGGTCAGGAGCAAATGAGCCAAAAGGCAAAGAAAAGGAGAACCCAGTTTGAACTTGTGCTCTCTTATTAGCTGCTCTTCTTGCTCGACTCCTGTGCCTCAGCTCTTTGGTGGGGGTTTAACTAACTTAAGACTTCCTTAAATTTCACAAACACAGCTTTGGATGGCCTGGTTCAGAACTTGTGTAAAAAGCCAAGGGATTTATCCTGTGGCCGGTGGATGTGAGCTTGAGTGCATCTCAGTGAACATATATGAAAACTAAATCTGAGGCAAGCTAGGTCAGTGTAATGCACTCCTGGGATGAGGGGAGGCGGAAGAAGGTGTAAAACACACCAACTCAGACTCCCTCCAGAATTTAAGAACTCAGATTCACATCTGAATTTGGCTCCCCTTGCCTGACTCGGGAAAGTGAACTCTTTCCAAGTCTGGAGACACCGGTACATTCTGTGCAAAACCCTTACAGGGAGACTGTTAAGCTTGTCTAGCCCACAAATTAACTTAGCCTGAAATATCTTCAGTTTTACTCTGGAGGTAGAGGCTGAGTTCAAGGAACCTCTGAGCAGCAGAAATGAGGAAAACAGAACGTGCTGCTCTGTGACTTGCCACTGCATGCTGGAGATGCACCCGTGGGCAGCACCCATGTGTGGTGCTGTGGGTATTGATACTGGAGATGAACAGACCTTCTGCTTTTTGGCATGGGAGAGAAAGAAAGAGAACAAAATAGTCTGTTGTAGTGCAAATACATTGCAGCAAGGTTGGGGCTGCCTGGCTGTTAGATGTGTGGTAGCTATATAAGCTGCAAGGAGAAAACATCTGCAGGTCAGGATTTGCCAAGAGCAAAGACAAAATAAAAGTGCTAGTGCTGGCAGCTGGCATGGAATGTTAAACCCAAACTCAGATTTAAGAGAAGAAGATGTTTTGTAGCAAAGCCTACTGACTCCACAGAAGGTCCTGCCTCTAGCAAGTGGCTTGGACTGGAGACAAGCAGGGTGCTCCATACACAAGACTTGGCCAAAGGAAACCTGCCTCCTCTCTCTAGAGATGCCCTGGAGAGGAGTGGAGACTTCACTGACTGTCTCCCTCCCTTCTATTACCTATGTGGAAAGCAGTAACATAAATGATGTTTGGTGTATTTCACATGCAAATTAGAACATTGACTAACACCCAAGGATTGGGAGGATCACAAGCCACAGTTTGGTCAAAAGAGTGCCACTGTGGCTGGACTAAATTCCAGGTAATTATACATATGCATATGCAGTCTCATACCTTTCTCTCATCATGCCATTCCTCTTTCTCCCCCAGAGGCAAATAGATTTTGCTAGAATTTGGAAGGAGTTTACTATAGCAGTAAATATTTTCTTGTTGGAGATTTGGGTGTTTTTTAAAGAAACGAACTGGGAAAGAGCAGTGCAGGGGAAAGGGCCCTGGGGGTGCTGGTGGCAGCAGGGTGCCCATGAGCCAGCAAGGGGCCCTGGTGGCCAGGAAGGCCAATGGCACCCTGGGGTGGAGCAGAAGGGGGGTGGTTGGTAGGTCAGAGAGGGTCTCCTGCCCCTCTGCTCTGCCCTGCTGAGGCTGCATCTGCAGTGTGGTGTCCAGTGCTGGGGCCCTCAGCTCCAGCAGGCCAGGGAACTGCTGGAGAGAGTCCAGGGCAGAGCCCAGAGCTGCTGGAGGGAGGGGAACAGCTCCTTGCTGAGGAGAGGCTGAGGCAGCTGGGATCTGGAACTGGGAGGAGACTGAGGGGGGACCTCATGGATGGGGATAAAGATGGAAAGGGTGAGTGTCAGGAGATGGAGCCAGGCTCTGCTCAGGGACACCCAGGGCCAGGCCAAGGGGCAGTGGGTGCAGCTGGAACACAGGAGGGGCCACAGAAACAGCAGAAAAAGCTTCTTCCCTGTGAGGGTGGCAGAGCCTGGCCCAGGCTGCCCAGGGAGGGTGTGGAGTCTCCTGCTCTGGAGATGTTGAAAGCCCCCTGGATCTGTTCCTGTGGGACCTGATCTGGGCAATGCTGCTCAGGCAGGGGTTGGACCAGATGATCTCCTGAGCTCCCTCCCAAGCCCTGACATTACTGTGATAAGTTACTCAAATACTAACTTATTTCTAGCCACAACCATCTGATGTGGATCATCAGATGGAATATTATAATATCTGAAATGGGATATGTGAAACTGTAAAGATGTTGTTCCTCATGTATTAGTGCTGTCAGAGGAAGATCTGAGTCCTAGAAGTGTTAGTCAGGCACCCAGTGCTGTTTCAAACTCCATCGTCTGCTTCATAAGAAGCAACCTGCAGCATCTCAAGGTGCATAGGACAGAGCAGGAGTGACCACTTGCAGCTGAATGGGATGGCCGGGTGCAGGAGCCCAGCAAGGAGTGCTGCTGGTGCTGAAGGAGGACAGGGAGAAAAGCAAAGGGATGTCAGTGTTTTGGCCCAGTGGGGGAAGGCAAGGTGGAAATGCAGCGAGGAGGAGAGCAGCGTCAGCAGCCTGAGGCTGCATGAAGTGTCTGTGAGAGAAAGCAGCAGCCCCAGCACAGCTGTGTCCCAGAGACCAAATTTGTAATGACTCGGCACAGCACATGCCAGAAAGGCTGCCTACCCCCGCAACCAAAGAAGTTGTGAGTGGATGCTTTTGGCCAAATTAATCCCTGGTGGAAGCTCAGGAAAAGCCAGGGGAGCTAGAGGCACAAATAAAAATGCGGCCTTTTATTAGCATCATAGCTTGGAAGCTAATTTTTGTACATCAAGAAGTGATAAGCAACCCAAATAATATAAAAGCAGAAGAGGACTTCTCTTTCTAAGAACTTCTGACTCGAGATTTACTCATCCTTGTTTCCTGCTGTCCTGTCCATTTACTCAAAGGGCTGGTGGGAATCCAAAGCCTATTAATTATCCTCAACTAAAAAAACCAGAATAAATAACTCTCTGAGAAAGGGCTCCACGATTTGGTCGTGTTCGTGGCCACGGGCCAAGAGATTAGCAGCAGATTGTGGGAGCAGAGGATCCTGCTGCAAGCCCACACTTTGTGCAGGGGAAAAATTTCCAGACATAGGAATTACACCTGAAAACTCTGTACTGTAACACGAGAGAGCGGGTAACATCTGCCAGGTTTGGAGAGATGTTAAATACACAAACACATGTTTGGGCAACCTCATGCAGACTTTCGGAGCTCATAAAGAAGACACTTAAGGGGGGAACTCTTTCAAGAGCTGAGGTCGGTGTTTTTGGTTGGAGTGATTAATATTCGTTGGAAAGTGAGCAGTAATGGTGGTGAAAACTGGGAAAAATAAACTGCAGTAAAAGCCTCTGCAAAAAGCAGACGTTCCCAGAAAATGTTTAGACCAAAGCCAATTTTCCTTGGAGAAAAAGCACTAAAGGAAAGTCATCAGCCCAAGCACTGAGTGACTCAGTTTGCTGCTCGCTGCCAGGCACTCCGAGGTGCAAATACACAGGTAGGAGCAGACTGCAGGTGCAGGTCTGATGGCACTTCAGCACGTGTGACATGAAAAGCAAGTATCTGTGTACAAGCTGCTACCACATAAAGCCAATCGTCCATGTGCTTTTCAAATGTTTTACACAACTCAGTTTAATCCATGCCACGCCTGACCACATAGAGTTAAATCAAAACAGGCTGTCAGGGGAAACAAAGAGGAAATGAAACAATGGCAAAGATAAGTTCAGGCTGAAAATACCAAGTGGTCTTCGAGGAAACAATAGGGATGCTATTAATTGTAAAATACCCTCTAGGCTCCAAGCAGGTTGGCAGCATTCACTTTTCCAAGCCTGGGGCCAAAATCCAAAAGGACACTAAATTGTCAAAGTAACTAAGGCTGAGAAAAGCAGAAAAACTGAATGTGTTGCTGAGGGTTATGGAGAGTGTCAGTGAATGCTGTCAGCTACACAAGACACCCAGACCAAGAGACCAGAGACCCACAGACCATGCTGCAGCTCCTAAGTCTGCTCCGGAGCCCAGCGAAGGAGGTAAGAGTGCTGAAGAGTTTATGCTTGTAAGGAAAGATTAAATTCCTGCCTCACATTACCCCAGGTCAGGGAGAGCTGATGGCACTGATGGTTGCTCAGGATTATACCTATTATCTGTGAGTTACTAGGCAAAACCCAAAATGGATTTCAGTGTGAAAGCTTTGAGCTCCCTGAAGAACACATTTACCCAACCAGGGTGAAACTGCTCCAAATATCATTTAGAAAAAAAAATTATGTCTCCTTATAAATAATATGGGTGAGAAACAGAGATGTGGCATAAGGAAAGGAGTGAGAGACAGGGTATGTCACTGTCCCCTGTTGGAGCCTCGTTCTGGGGCTGACAGCCCAGCACTGGGCAGTGCCACTCAAGCTCTGTTATCAACACGTCACTCCCAGGTGCTTCTCACAAGCCCAGAGCTTGCACAGAAAATCACAGCATCCCAGGACGTCAGGGGCTGGAAGGGACCCTGGAGATCTTGAGTCCCAACCCCTGCCAGAGCAGGCCCATGGAATAGAATCTCATCCAGCACAGGGCACAGGAACCAGCCAGGGGGGCTGGAACTCTCCAGACAAGGAGACTCCACAACCTCTCTGGGGAGCCCCTGCCAGGCTCTGGGACCCTCCCAGCAAAGAAGTTCCTTCCCATGGTGAGGTGGAACCTCTTGTGCTTCAGCTTCCAGCCATTGTCCTTGTCCTGTCCCAGGGCACAGGGGAGCAGAGGCTGCCCCTCCTCCTGACACTCAGCCCTCAGCTCTGGATCCCCATGGATTCCAGCCCCTCTCAGGCTGCTCTGCTCCACACTCAAGAGCCCCAGGGCTCTCAGCCTTTCCTCAGCAGACGCCTGTTCCAGCCCCTCCAGCATCCTTGGAGCCTCCCCTGGACTCTCTCCAGCAGCTTCTTGTCCCTCTGGAGCTGGGGGCCCAGCACTGGATGCCATATTCCAGGGGAGGTCTCAGCAGGGCAGAGCAGAGGGGGAGCAGAACCTCCCTGGATCTGCTGGACACTCTCCTCCTGATGCACCCTAGGAAACCATTGGCCTTCCTAAATTGCCACCCTAGATACCTCTGCAGCAAATGTCTGTCCTGGGGACCATGTATGTTCTCCCAGGAACCTGCTCCTGCACACAGGCAGCCCCACATTTGGCACGAGGTAGGTCCCACCATGAATGGGACTGGTGCAGTGCTCTGGCAGAAACCCTCCCCCCACTCAGAGAGTGCTGACAAGTGACTCCACCACAACTTCAGATGTCACAAACCTAAGCTGAGGGGAAAAGAGACCTTTGGGATCTTGTCTTAGGTAAAGATTCAGGGACTTGCATGTGATAGGTTTCATGTCCCTCCTTCCTGGACTAAGGTTCTTTCAAGCTCTTGGATGTAAGAGCAGAATATCAGCATGTGGGGCTATAGCAAATAATGGCATGGATGTAATAGCTACTATCATAATAATGACATGCATTGAAGAGCTATTATTAACTCTTAAATGATTACTGCTAGAAGTAGTCTCTTTAACAACTGTAACTCAAATAACAACTATAACTCAGTTGTGTTTAGTTTTGCATTCTTATTTGGTGATTGCCGATACCACATATAAATATTGTATAGAGGCATTTAGACAAAAAGAGGTACAGAAAGGAAGTAAAATGAAACAAATGAATATTTATATCGATGCTTATTCACATTCTAGTCAGTCTTGCATAAAATATAGAGGTTACTTTTCATAAGACTAAAACAAATGTTTCAGATAAAACCTACATGAAAACAAATTCTGTTCTAACATGAATTGTTTTGATTGCACTTTAGTTTTAAATACATCTTTAAATATAAAATTTAAAAAAAATAGAACAAATAAAACCAAATAAAATAAATAGAACAGCAAAATGTTTTTCGTGAAACTTTTATTAGCTTAAAAACATGCCAAATTCTTGTTATCACCAAGAGACAAAATTCTTAGGAAATAAAAAAAAAAACTTCTCGGACATGCTGTTATAAGGATGAAAAAGTATCACAAGAGAGGCCCTAAGAAAGTGACCCTAAATAAATACAGAGGCCAATGGCAGGACTGAAGCTGCTTCTTGCCCAGATGTCCTGTATTGCCCCTGGTGTCACTGTGTAGGCCTGGTGAGCTCTGCCATGGCTCCCCTGGGTTGCATCTGCAAGGCCTACTGAGAACAGCCAAGAGGGCCAGGAGCACCCAGCCCTCTCCGAGGTCACCTCAGATGCCACTGGCCCAGGCAGCACTGCCAACAGTGGCCACCCTTCTGTGGCAGCCCTCTGAGGTCAGACAAGGTGCTGATATAGCAGGCACCTGCAGAAACCCTTCCCCAAGTTCCTCTCTGCACTGCCAACCCAGGGCCACACCCAACCAGGAAACCAAATTCTCCCCAGGGATGAGCTGGAGGCTGCCCAGTCCCAGCACTTTTGGTAGCAGCTTGGAAAGGTCCATGCAGCAGCCTGTTTGATCCTCTTTCCATCTTGCCCCTTCCTGAAAGCCACCAGCAGCAGCCCACCTTCTGTCACTGGCAAAGCTTCAGACACAGGCAACACACAGCCCCATGGGGCGAACAAGAAGGCAGAAGTGACCTTTGGTTTTTTGCATGCAAAACATTTCCCTCTGTGCCACCAGCTTCTGCTTCAGGATGCCTGTCCTCTGCAGATGGCTGCGCTCTGCCCTGGGGCACTGTAGACCAGCAGAGTTGAGGGTTCCCCCAGCAGAGCTGGCCAGCCCTCCAGGGGCACACAGAAGCTCAATCCTGGGGCAATCTGGGCTGGCCCAGTTGCCTCACACCCAGGGAGGAGAGGATGCCACTTACATTAATATCCTCCTCATTCTCCTCTTTGTCCTTCTGCCATCACCTGCCCACTGCTTGCTCTTGCCACCTTCCTTTTGCTATAAAACATCCAGATGGTGCCCAATCTAACTTCTGATCCAGAGCTTTCCAATTAGGATTCTATAGGTAGATTAAATCACTCCATCCCTACTAACATTGCTGTTCTGAGGGACAGCAACACGGACTCAGGTCATATCTGTTCTGGTTGGCTTCAGTACTAGAGAACATGCCATGACAAGTTTATTTTTCCAGCATAGATGTGGCCATGAGGACCAGGAAATATCACGCAGAATTAAATAAATACATAAAACAGAATATTTTCCAATATCTACAAGGAAAATTTGGAGGAGGTTACTGATGCCAAATATTTTTTTTTTTACACTTGATGTGTCAGCAGGGTTCTGGCAGGTGCCCTTAGTAAAAAACAAGCACATATTTGTGCACATTCAACACCCTCTTTGGGAGATGCTGTTTCCTCAAACTGCCATATGGGTTGTACTCGGTATCCAAGGTGTTTTGGATGAAAATTAAATGATTTTTTTTTTTTATAATATACAGAGTGCTTAAGCCTAAACAGATGAGGAAAAATAGCATAATAAAAAGCTCCAAGCAGCTTTGGAAATAACTAGATCTGCTACAATGAAGTTAAACAAACAGTAACACTATTCTAAATTCTATATAATGAAAATAACACACCTGGAGGAGACGTTTTGACAGCAGAGCACACAGATAGATTTCAGCCTATGTGCTCTGTCACTAACATGCCTGTCCAGACTAGCAGAGATTTCTCATAATGGTGAGCTCTGGAAATAAATGTATGGCTTAAAACTCTTATCAAGCAGCTTGGAAAACTGATTTCCTGGAAGGGGGCTCAGTTTTAGAGAGACCCAAGCACCAAATGTCCACCAGACCTACCAGTGCCTCTACATGTGCCCTCATGACAGGTAAGCCCAAACTGAAAGCAATCAGCTCTGTGCAGTGACCACCATCAGATGTTCGAGAGACATCGAACTATTTCCCAGGCTCTGAGATGTCAAATAGATGCTTGAAGAAGTGTGGTGCTAAGATTTAAAGCCGAACAAGAACAAAATACTGCTGCTACTGATCATTCCCTGCCAAGCCTTCCATGAGGAACATACAAAGCTCGAGTTCCTCCAGATTCCAAGCACTGTTTTGCAGTTTAACACAAACCCAGCAAGTCTGGAGCACGTGACAAAAATGTGAAGGTCATCAATCTGAAACAGCTCATACATAATCCAATTCCTTGTCTGGTTTCAGACAGACCATGATGGCCAGAACTGCTGAGTGGAGCAGAGGGTTACGGAGCTCTGGTGGTTGGTACACTGAGCTGAAAGGGCACATCCTGGACTCTGATGTGTCAGCATGATCTTGCTTCTCTGTCAGAGAGCACTAATCACAGGCACTAACCATATCCTCAGCTGCCTGCAAGTGAGATCTTCTGAGAAAGAACTGTGCTTGAGGTACAGGGAAGAGACCTGAGAAAGTCTTGTTTGCACAAAGGGTCATTTCCACAGAGAAAAGGCCAAAGTAGTGGACTGGTTAAACCATGAGATAATCAGGACACAATGGCTCACTGTTTAAATCAAGGCTGATAATGCAGAGGGAGAAGAAATTAATCAATCAGTGGCCTAACTATTCCATTTTTAAAAGACAGACATTTCCTTTTATAAATAACTGGTATAAAACAATAGATGGTGGAGTGAAGGGACTGTAGAATATATTGTTTTCATCAAACAATATTGTATTTGGGCATTAGAGGAGTCAGTAATTATATTTTAGCAAAGCCTGGTTCTGGCAGCTTTTTCAGCATCTACTTGCAGAATGAAATGTCACTTCCAAATATCAAATTAACAGTAAATCTAATTCTCTCATTTCTCCTGAGCTTCATTCTGTTGACTTTCAAATCACTGAGTAATTCAGAATACCAAGATGATTCAGAAATAAAATATACTTGGTAGCATTTCAAGTCTAACATTTTGGTCAGATGTGCATTGTACAATTCAGCAGATTGTTTAAGAAAAAAACTAGCTACAGGGGTCAACAAACCTGACTCAGCTATGAAGTTACTGGAAAAACCTAAGTTAATAGTTAAAAAAAAAATCTGAAATATTTAAAGCTTTAAATTAATTTAACAGAGTGATCTGATATAAAACCAGTATCAGGAAGAAAGGTAGCAGAGGAATCAAAATCCCATGGATGTAACCTCAATATTTGTCTGACTGTGGGTATAAATCAGAGTGGCAATACTGCCAGTGAAATTCCTGCAGTTTTTTGTGGAAAGCATAGTACATTAAAGAGGCTCTGATACAGAGATCCCTTGATCATTAAAACGCTCCATAATCTAAATAGGGTCAAAGGGCAAACAAACGAAATAAAATCCAGTGATTCCAAAAATAAACAACTGAGAAGTAGATGGTAATTTCATGAAGGAAGCACATGCAGTAGTTCATACTGCAAGAGAGGGAGGACTGGGAAAAAACACTGTATTTGAAAAAAAATATATTTGTCTGAAAGTGATCTCTTAATTTTTTGGCTACTCTTTCATCCACCACAACTGTGTGGTCTGTTTTTCAGAGAAAGAAGAAGCCAACTGAACTTCCTTTGGCCAGAGCTGTATTGTCTTGGGAGAGGAGTCAGATTTCTTTTAAATAACTGAAGGCAAGATTGTTGTCTTATATTATATGTGTTGTTACCAAAGCTATTGTGGATGAAGACCATACCCAAACCATTGCAGCCTGTACCAAGTCCAGAGAAATATGCCACTTCCTTCAGAAAAAAAAGGAAAAAAAAAAAAAGGAAAAAATGTTTTCCATTGTACAACTGAGAAAACATCTGTTGCTAATCCATGGAGCTTTAGAAGACTGCTACTAGTAGCTGTGTCCCTCAGGAAATGGACTGACTTAGCAAGCAATAGATCAGTTTTAAGAAAAATATCTTCCCTGGTGCCTCAGTACCCTCTCTCTGCACCCTGAACATACCAAACCCAGGCCAGAGGCTGTGCCAGGCTCCAGAAGGAGATGACACAGGTTGAGCTGGAGATACCCCCATTGTCCAAGAATACAGCCTCGAGGTTACCTGCAGGACTTGGATTTATTTTTTTATTACTTATTTTCTCCTGTTATTCTAAACATTCCACATGCACAATGTACATACAAGCTGTTGGTAAGAAAATGAAATTTAAAGATGTCTGAGGAGTATCCATGGACCGTGAGCACAAGGGAACACGCTAAGCACGTAAACTTCAGATCTCAAACCCTTGATGACTGCCAGCTCTCTCCACATTGTCTACGAGGCTGTTGTCTTTGGCATTTGAGCATCACTCTCAGAGCCCCTGTGTGTTTTCAGCTCTGTGTCTTCTTCCAGGAGGCTGCAGGATGAATTCTGTAAGGGGAAGCAGGAGCAGTGTGTAGTGAGGCAGTCAGACCTCTTCACTCATGGACCAGAAGTCTATTCACACAGTATTTAGTGAGGAGAAGCAAAATGCTAGGTGGTGCTTTATGCTGTTATCTTATGGATAGCTGGGAATCAATCACAGATTGATTGGAAAGGACCTCCTGGATCACCAAAAGTATCTCTACATGACTTGACTTGAATCTTGCATGAGATCACCTCTGGGTTTTGATCTCTATCTCCCCCACCCTGTTTTCCACATCTTCAAACTGAAGGCAAATCTGTTACTTGCAAATGTTTGTTTTCATCCAGGACTCCAGTAAATGAAGTGGAACATCATAAAAGCCATTTTAAGTTGTGCCCTATGGAAGTCAGTGCTCAAATCAGAATCTCCTGGAAGAGACATGAGAGGAAGTCACTGTGTTTAAAGAGATGGGGTGGTTTTTTTCAATCCAACAAAAAGCTGTGTTCAAAAGATGTGGATTTTAGCATTGAAAATGGAAAAAACTTGATTTTATGTTTCCCACTTGAGTCATTTTTTTTGTCTATGAAAAGTGAATGACGGCAGTTCTGCATCTTGGGCACCCTGCATAGCTTAGGTTGTGATGGAATGATGGAGATTCAAGACCTTGAAAAGTCACTCAAGGGTGTAAAATACTTGTTTCAGTTTGCCCTATCTCAGCATATATGTTATGGGGGTGTTTGGAACTGATGAGTGTTTCTGAGCAGGGGCAGATTTGGGAGAGAAGGAGCTGACAAGAGGATGACAATGTAATAAACTCTGAGGCTGGAGAGAATGGTAGAGAGAGGATTTAATTAAAGGCTCAGATAACCTCAGGAGTAGTGGGAGAGCTGAAGCTATGACAGGAAGGGAGCCTTGCTCCACTCTTGACTCCCACGTCACCCAAATTTTAATTCCAAAAGGAACATGTAAGAATTTACCTCTTTAGATGCTCACTGCCCCTTGGGCCTCCAGTACCAGCTCTCTAATAATGTCTCGTGGTGTCTCAAGCCACAGGACTCTGCTCCTTAACCTCATAAGGGCAGAAGGAAGGAAATGTGGCTGTTTTCTTGGGCATCATGTGTACCACCTGCGTCTGCTGGCAGCGTCTGCTCCTCTGGTGGTTTTGGAGAAGGTGTTGGCAAATGCTACACAAGACACTCCTGTAAGATCTGCTGTCCTGTTGTCCACAAATAGAAGAAGCTGGGAGTCCTGGGATTGTTCAGCCTGGAGAAGAGAAGGTTCTGGGAAGACATTAGAGCACCTTCCAGTGCCTGAAGGGAGCTGATCCAAAGCCTGGAGAGGGGCTGTTTCCAAAGGCCTGGAGTGAAAGGCCAAGGGGCAGCAGTTTGAAATGAGAAAGGAGAACTAAGGCAGAAGTTCTTTCCCAGAGAGTGGTGGCCACTGGCACAGGGTGCCCAGGGAGGTGGTGGAGGTTCCATCCCTGGAGTCATTCCAAGTGGGGCTTGAGGAGGCTCTGAGCACCCTGCTCTAGTTGCAGATGTCCCTGCTCCCAGCAGGAGTTAGACTGGATCAGCCCTGGAGGTGTCTTTCAACCAGACATGTCTGGGGTTCTATGATTTCTATGATTTTAAGCTCTTGACACCCTTGGGTGTGGTGTGAGCAGCACTGCTACAGAAAGACATCCCTGTTGTTTCATTCACCTGCCTCTCTTAGTGAAGGTCATTGCAGCATGTGGCTCCCCAGGCCTGGTACTGCCTGTTGAAGACAGTAGGCTGAAGAACGTGAAAGGCACTAACTCTCTTTAAGCTTTAATTTGGAAAGTTGGTGTGTTTTTTAATTATTGGGGGTTTATTTTCCAAAATATGTGAGCATATTTTAAATCAAAGTATCCAATTTCTACTACCCATGGTTTTAGAAAGTTAATTTTGGATAGAATTCTCTGGGTACAAAGGTCAGAAGGAGGTTTGTACATCATTTCAGTTTCCATCAGTTCTAGTCATCCTTTCACACCTCCAGAATACTAACACATGGAGCTGGAAAAATCCTTGTATGAAACTTGAATTCCCCAAGCTTTCCATGCCAAGGCAGAAGATCCATTAGTCAAACTTCCTTCAGAAAAATGGCACTGTGTAGAAAACTAAGTTAACTCCATGACCACAATAAAAATAAGAAATCTTGGTGGGACAGTGTTCTGCTGGACTTGGTGCCAGGAGGTGGGATTATTACAGCTTCAAAACTGAGATAAAGCATTGCTAGGCATTTCATATTCCATCACAAGAAAATAAAAATCTGGTTTTCAGTAAAAATCTCTGACTTTAACCACCTTTAAAAAAAAAAATAAATTTTGTAAGTATGATAATATTATTATTGTTCTCATTATTACTTTAGGTTTCACAGGAGCCAGAGAAATTAAATACAGAAGAAGGTAAAAATTATTTTGCCTGGAATATTGAAAAGAAAAACCAACCCAACCAAAAACCAAATGTTTCAAATGAAATTAACTTGTTCATTCCATTTGCTTTTGCATGCTAAGCAGGGAATGCACACTGAAAAGCAGCCATCAGCATGCTAAATTACATGACTATTTTTGTCATTTGGCAGAGCAAGTTCCACAGAAAATCTCTGCTTCTGCTGGTGTGGTCCTGCTTTTTCATGGTTAAACCAGAGGGTTTTGTTCACCCTTACGGGAATGTAAAAGCTGCATCCAAGAGGTGAACTTCTGCTACTAGTAAAATCAGAGGGAGTTTTGTTATCCACTTCCACGGGAACAGGATTCAGACTATATTACTTTCTGGGTTGTACTGTGGGCTGGTGGATACATGTGAGCCCCTTACATTGTCTTCTGGATAATCCAAGGCAACTTGTTTTTAAGTAGGGCTGATTATTTTGATTCTCTCTAAATGATCTTTCAAAGGATTTTTATGTCAGGAAATATTTCATTTTTCCATCAGTGAAACTAAAAGAAATCACAGTATAGTGATTTTAAACTGCTTCAGAATTTTAGGGCATTCTGGCTTATTGAACCAACCTGACTTGTGAGATGCATGTGAATGTGAACTGAGGGGGTTGGGGCAATTCAGCAGAGGAGAGAGTTTTCACCTGGGAACAGGAAAAGTGAAACATGCTGATTGAAAATGTCAAAAAGAAGCATTTTCTTGTTTCAAGTAATATTTCTGTATAAGCCATAAACTTTCAATGTCATGAAAGACTGACTGACCACATGAATGAAGGATGCAGTTCCACCCCCTAATCCTTGGCCCTAAGCTGGATGGTGTTTATAGAATGAATTGCTCTTCTGCCCATTATTCTGGTCCCTCTGAGGGCTCCTCATCCCTCCCTGGGAGAAAAGCTCCAGTTTTCCTGGCATTAAACTAGATTCTGGATTGCAGTAACCTGTGCACTTCCCAGCCTCATTCTGCAGGTTCCTTTTAGGCTGAACGGTCACTCGTCTGCAATCTTTTATGGGCTGTCCTTAACACCCTAGCACAGTTAAATGCTTTAGAACTTAGAGAAAAGGAGACTGAGGGGGGACCTCATGGATGGGGATAAAGATGGAAAGGGGATGGAGCCAGGCTCTGCTCAGGGACACCCAGGGCCAGGCCAAGGGGCAGTGGGTGCAGCTGGAACGCAGGAGGGGCCACAGCAACAGCAGAAAAAGCTTCTTCCCTGTGAGGGTGGCAGAGCCTGGCCCAGGCTGCCCAGGGAGGGTGTGGAGTCTCCTGCTCTGGAGATGTTGAAACCCCCCTGGATCTGTTCCTGTGGGACCTGATCTGGGCAATGCTGCTCAGGCAGGGGTTGGACCAGATGATCTCCTGAGCTCCCTCCCAAGCCCTGACATTCTGTGACACTATGAAGTCTGTCACCCTTCAGCAGAGAACTTCAATGACACCTCCTCATTAGTTTTTCCTGCAAAACCATTTCTTTTTATCCCCTTTCTTGCCTCCTTGTGAAGTTGTTTGACACAGTGTGCTGGAGTTTTGGTTCCCCTTAGCTTGGGACACATTTTCCCAGGGCAGAGCTTGCTAAAGCCCACAGTTGTGTGACATCAAAGCAGATAGTATTTGCAGCAACTGCTAAATGCAATTATATTCCTCTTTGCCCATGGACACTCAGTACCTCATAGGACCAAACACATTTTCATACTGTAAATCCCTCATTGTATTTAAAGACACTTAGAAACATATGGAATTCATAAATTACTCGAGAGCAGCCCAACATCCTTCAAGTTTTTTCTTGAAGCTAAGTATTCTACAGAAATGCAAGCTATTATTATTATCATGTCATGTGGCCAATAGCAGCTGGGAGCAGGGAAGAGATCACTGCCACTTTCTCTTTGCATTGTGCTAGCTTAATATGTGTTTAAAGTTTGCTGGACTTCTACAATTTAAAAGAACCCATTGTGTAACAACATTTTTCTATGAGCAAAGAGATGGAATTCAAAACATATTGAGCAGAAGTAAAAAAAAAAAAAGCTCAGTGCTACTAATGTTAAAATTACTGAGCTAGTTAAGTTGGGACAAGGAAATCACATTCTCTAGATTTCCATTAGATTCAAAATAAGGGGAGTATGAAGAAAATGGATTCAGCTGTTACTGACATATATACACACAATTTTCCATGTGAATATCTGGGGTAAATTGCACTGATACAAACAAGCAGAGGAACAGCTGGATATGTTTTCATGAAGCAATAAAAAAAAAAAAAAGAAGAAGGAAGTTTCAGAGGGCAGTTTGGTATAAAAAGACATTTGTCTGAGATAGTTATGAACATTAGATTAATGTCTGACTGAAAGACAGCTGAAGCCAAAGGCTCCTTCCCAGCTTTGATGGGCTTTGGATGAAACCATAGGAGGTCATAATGTGAGCTGCACTCTGTTCTTAGTTATTGCAGGTGTTGCTCTTCTAGCTACAAATTGCTGACAAATAACAAATATTGAGGGACTTTAAGTGTTTCTACCAGATGACATTGGTCTGGTCATCAGACAAAGATCTGATGCTTCTGATTAATGATTATTTGGTGGGTTTTCAATAGCTTGTGACTGCTCTGACCCACAGCTTTCTGCAGCCACTGAAGGTCTGCTCTACTGCTGCACTTGGACCATAGGGCCAAAGGTCTCTCTCGTGGTGAAAAGTGTAATGTTGGATGGAGGTTTCTGCATGAGCCTGTGTGCTAAACCACTCTTTGTTGCAGAGATGAAGGGCCTGGAGAACAGCGTGCTGAAAACATGTCTGGGGAGAGGTGAGGTAGGGCCAAGGGAGAGCAGTGGAGCAGAGAGCGTGTATCTGCTAGATGCAGAGCTCCTCCAGCTCTCTCTGCTCCAGAAGGTGGAGTGGTCCCAAGGTAGCACAACATTGGCTTTTCTCCTTTCCCCTTCTCAGCAGCCACTTCCTCCACAGAGCTTGTCCAGACAGGGTAGAGAATAAGAACATTGTTTTGATCAAGGATAATCTTATCTTCTTTCTGGAATGCTGTTTCAGCTAGAGGCTGACTGAGAAATAAGGATATTTGAGGGAGTCCGGGGATTCCTATTTAGGTGAAAGATGAGACATTGATCTGTTCCAGCCAACTAGAAACACTGTGGAACAGAAGCTTCATTATTTATTTATTTATTATTTCTTTTTTTTTTTTAGTTCTTATTGACTAACTCATCCAAATAACAAAATGACTCACACAACACTGTTTGGCAGCGTGGAACTTCAACCTACCTTTACTTTCCAAGGCACTGATTAAATGCAGCTAAACACAGTCTGCAAACAACCTTGGGTTTTCCTCACTAGTACCTTCAGCAGTAACCTCCAGTCCAAAGAAGGCAAGGAGATCATGGCCCCAGCACTAGAAAAGTTGTCAGAGGTGGTCTGCTTCATGCAGCACTGCAGAGTACCTCTCAGTTTCTGTCCAGGCATCACATGTCCAGCATCTCTATATTCCTTGTAAGGCTGAGGAGACAGAATATAAGATGCATGGATGAAGAACTTACTTGAATTTTGTGTGGTTCTGAACTGTCAAGAACAATTATTATCAATACCATAATATTGCTGCCATAGCATCATGGTGACCCTTTCCTGTATTTTCTGTGGGATTTCTACCAAAAGGCACTACCATCAAGTAGATCATCCAATTTGTAGACACTGTAACCTCCTGGGACACCCCCAAACTGTTTCATAAAAAGAGAAGTGCCTTCAGGACAGCATGGAGAAAGGTCTCATCTCCCAGGGAATCAGCATGGCTAGGTGCCTCTGGAGCATACTCATGTGTTGCATGGATACAAGCAGCACTGGAACAAGCAGGAGGAATCAGAAGCCTGCATGCAGTTTCAGGGCTACAAAGTCACTGGGATCACAGAACCATGGTGGGATAATTCCCACCATTGCTGCCATGGAAGGACAGACTGGGAGGGCAAGGATGGGGAGTGGTCCTTTATGTGGGAGCAGCTCTACCTGGGGATGGACAATGAGCCAGCTGGGAGCTCACAAGGCAGACTAAACCAGGCTGCATTCTGGTGGGTGTCTGCTACAGATTTCCTGATCAGGAAAAAGTAGATAAAGTCTTCTTCAGGTGGAATAAGCTTCACACTGGCAGGTCTTAGTCCTCATGGAGGACTTTAACGACCACAGTGTCTTCTTGCAGGAGCAATAAAAAAGCTCAAGACTATCTAATGGATGTGGAATACAACAAGAAAGGTTTCTATGGGTACATCAACCACAAAAGGAATCTGAGTAGAGAAAATGTGGCCCCACTTCTGAGTGGAGCAGGGAACCTGGTAACAAAGGACACGGAAAAGATTAGAGTGTTTCATGTCATCTTTGTGTCAGGCTGTACTGATAAGACCAGCCTTTGGGAATCTGAGGCCCCTGAGACCCATGGGATAGTCTGGAGCAGGGAAGACTTCCCCTTGGTAGAGAAGGATGTTAGGGAACATTTAAACAATGTGGACATGCACATGTTCATGGGACCTAGTAGGATTGACAAGACCATGCTCAATTATCTCTGAAAGATCATGGGGAGGATGCTGAGGACTAGAAGACAACAAATGTCACTGCTTTTTTTCAGGAGGTCATCATCTTCAACCTCACCTCAGAGTCACAGCCCCATCAGCCTCACTTCAATCCCTTAGGAGCTGGTAGAACCAATAGAAACCATTTCTAAACATTCAAAATACAAGAAGGTGAATGAGAACCATCAACATGGATTTATGAAAAGGAAACCGTGGCTGACAAACCTTAAAGCCTTTTATGAACTGATCATTTAGAGGATAGATAAATGGCCAGCAAGGTGCCATGAACCCAAAGGTCAAGGAAGGTGATCTCTGCTCAACTCTTGTGAGACTTGTCGGGGTGCTGTGACCAGGTCTGGGGTCCCCAGTACAAGAGAGGCACAGACATATTGGAAAAACTCCAGCAAAGGGCCACAAAGATTATTAAGGGAATGGAATATTTGATATACAGGGAGATTCTGAGAGAGCTGGGACCGTTCAGCCTGGGGAGAAAAAGGCTCAGAAGGATCTTATCCAGGTCTGTAAACACCTGATGGGGTGTGTAAACAAAGTGCAATCGGACTTTTCTCAGGAGTTCCCACTGACATGTCAGGAGACAACAAGCACACAATGAAATACAGGAAATTCTGTTTAAATTTAAGAAAAACTGCTTTGCTGAGCATAGCTGAACACTGACTCAGGCTGTCCAGGGAGGTCATGGAGTCTCCAGTCTTGGAGATATTCAGTGATGACTGAACACAGCCCTGAGCAACCTTCTGCAGCTGACCATGCTTGGAGCACAGGGTTGAACCAGAGGTTGAGCCCTGCCAGCCTCAGCTCTTTTGTCATCCTGTGGTTCATCATGCATCTGAAACAAGTGCTATCAAGAAAGCCTTTGCTTCCTACACAGAGAGGTGCAGTCCAGGCTGCAGCCTCATCTTTGAGGATCTTGCACCTCATGGCTGAGACACTGGCAGGAAAAGGATTCAAACACAGAGGACTCACTCTGCTTTCTTCAGATTTCTCATGGGCTTCACATTAGCACTGCTGAGGGCTACAGTCTGATTTCATATTGAAGTCCACTGTCTGGTTTGCACTGGAGAAAAGGCAGAGAGCAGGAGGGGGAGGCAGTGTCAGAGGCTCCATTTTCCTGTGAAATATGCCTACAAACCAACACTGAAAATCTGGGTAAGGTGGAGGCGGGGAGGAATCCACAGCTGGAAGGAGGAAGGGAGAAGGAGACGATGAGTTTTATTTTAAACATATGTACTAATCATGGCACAGAGGAGACATAAGGGTGGGAAACTGCAGCTGGGAGGGGGAGGGCAGACAAGAGGTGCTGATGATTATTGTAGATATATTTATTAAATCATTGCTCCAAGCAGGGAACCAGGGTGGGAATATGCAGCTGGAAGGTGGAGGGCAAGGGGAAAGCAGCAATTTTATATTCAATGTTTGCATTGAGCATGGCTCGGGATGGGGACCAGGGGTACAGCCTTGCAGCTGGAGGTGGGAGTGCCACAGGAGAACGCTGGTTCCTAGACCTGTCATGTTAAAATATGCACATCTTGCCTCCAAGAAACTCGGGTGCAAAGGCTTTGCAAAGCTTGCAGAACGGGAGAGCTTTTATTTTAAAGAAGTGAGGGAGAAAGCCTGTTCACCTGCTGGGTTTTTTGCTAAGCTCTTGCAGCTCTATTACAAAATTACTCCATAAACTTTTACACCTGGCCTCGCGCCAGCAAAATGTCATTATTAATACAGCTACACGAAGTGCCAACAGAAGGGAAATATTCGTGGGGAGACACTGAAAAAGACATACAAAACCCCAGACCTTTGGAGAGAAGGGAGAAGGAGGAAGGGAGGGGGGGTAGAACACTGCCATATGGACCCCGTATGAACTAACGGAGCTCATACCAGAACAGAGGTCACTCAACAAGACTGATGACTGATCATGACTGATCAAGACCAGTGCCAGCAGGTTTCCAGCTTTGCAGATGTAAGTGCATCAGTTCTGGTCCACAGAAGTATAGTGGAGATGTATTTAAGGCAGGGAAAGGGATTATTGTGTGGTTTAGATGATCCACGGTGATAAGAAAGAGAAGGCAACAAGCAGTTTATGGAGAGGACATGAATAGTCCCATCTAGTGCTGAATGATTTCATCCTCCAAAGCAGCCACTGGAAGCAGGTACTCAGAAATTCATGGGCTCTCTCAGCTGTGCCTTCTGCTCCTTCCTTGGCCACAGGCTTCAGTTGTAGATCTGTCTTACGAGGCCTGTGGCACAATCTACTGGAATAGTAACCACAAAGAACTTCTTTGACCTGGTTAGGAAGCAAATTCCTCCCACGACACAACTGAATGTCTCAGAACTGCAAAAAAAATAATGTTAAGCCCTTTTTTAAAAATGATATAGATGGATGCATAGATTCACACGCAGGTTTTGGAGCTACAAACAATCATGTCACCACAGCAGTGTGTGTTGCCATCCAGCTCTCGATTTTGGCCAACACAGAGCAAACAGCTCTGCCATCACATGTTGCTTGGACATTGATTGTCTATCTCGATTTAGAACTGGATGAGGGAGAAACAATTGCCAAGATTGGAATAATCTGACCTGAAGTTAGTCTGAGACTGGGAGCGGTTTGTAGACAATGGAAAAATCATCTCTATGAAACTTGTACATCCATTCAGACCCCCAGTTAACCTGGTTTCTATTCCTCCCTGGGTAATCTGAGAGAGGCTGAATGTCAGTCAAAAATGTCACATTAAAGAATACATTTTTAGATCTCTTCAGTACTGAAAATTTGTCCTGTTCTCATCCTCAGGTTGTTGGGATATTCTCTGGCTTAACTGCTTTCCTGAACAAGATTGCTTTATTGAATCAGGGCCACGGAAAACATCTGTCTCTGCAGCACAAGGGATGCTCTTCACAAAGCTCATCATCAGGAAGTCCTTCATGAATAAAGCATTAAAGCAACATTTTCTCAATCTTTTTTTTTTTTTTCTTTCAATTAATTAGGGGAAAAACACCATGAAATAAACCAGGACCTGGATCATTATCTTGTAACTAATCATGACTGAAGTTTTTTGTGCCTTCTGGATGGCAGAACTGCTTACAATAATAGAATTAGTCATTAGAAAACAAAAACTCATCTTGCCCTTTTCCTGCCAATGAAAGATTGTTTCCTGTACTTTCTTATGTCTCGTCTAAACTAATTTTAAAAGTCTCAAGGATTCAGCATTTTTTTTNCCTGTGAAATATGCCTACAAACCAACACTGAAAATCTGGGTAAGGTGGAGGCGGGGAGGAATCCACAGCTGGAAGGAGGAAGGGAGAAGGAGACGATGAGTTTTATTTTAAACATATGTACTAATCATGGCACAGAGGAGACATAAGGGTGGGAAACTGCAGCTGGGAGGGGGAGGGCAGACAAGAGGTGCTGATGATTATTGTAGATATATTTATTAAATCATTGCTCCAAGCAGGGAACCAGGGTGGGAATATGCAGCTGGAAGGTGGAGGGCAAGGGGAAAGCAGCAATTTTATATTCAATGTTTGCATTGAGCATGGCTCGGGATGGGGACCAGGGGTACAGCCTTGCAGCTGGAGGTGGGAGTGCCACAGGAGAACGCTGGTTCCTAGACCTGTCATGTTAAAATATGCACATCTTGCCTCCAAGAAACTCGGGTGCAAAGGCTTTGCAAAGCTTGCAGAACGGGAGAGCTTTTATTTTAAAGAAGTGAGGGAGAAAGCCTGTTCACCTGCTGGGTTTTTTGCTAAGCTCTTGCAGCTCTATTACAAAATTACTCCATAAACTTTTACACCTGGCCTCGCGCCAGCAAAATGTCATTATTAATACTGCTACACGAAGTGCCAACAGAAGGGAAATATTCGTGGGGAGACACTGAAAAAGACATACAAAACCCCAGACCTTTGGAGAGAAGGGAGAAGGAGGAAGGGAGGGGGGGTAGAACACTGCCATATGGACCCCGTATGAACTAACGGAGCTCATACCAGAACAGAGGTCACTCAACAAGACTGATGACTGATCATGACTGATCAAGACCAGTGCCAGCAGGTTTCCAGCTTTGCAGATGTAAGTGCATCAGTTCTGGTCCACAGAAGTATAGTGGAGATGTATTTAAGGCAGGGAAAGGGATTATTGTGTGGTTTAGATGATCCACGGTGATAAGAAAGAGAAGGCAACAAGCAGTTTATGGAGAGGACATGAATAGTCCCATCTAGTGCTGAATGATTTCATCCTCCAAAGCAGCCACTGGAAGCAGGTACTCAGAAATTCATGGGCTCTCTCAGCTGTGCCTTCTGCTCCTTCCTTGGCCACAGGCTTCAGTTGTAGATCTGTCTTACGAGGCCTGTGGCACAATCTACTGGAATAGTAACCACAAAGAACTTCTTTGACCTGGTTAGGAAGCAAATTCCTCCCACGACACAACTGAATGTCTCAGAACTGCAAAAAAAATAATGTTAAGCCCTTTTTTAAAAATGATATAGATGGATGCATAGATTCACACGCAGGTTTTGGAGCTACAAACAATCATGTCACCACAGCAGTGTGTGTTGCCATCCAGCTCTCGATTTTGGCCAACACAGAGCAAACAGCTCTGCCATCACATGTTGCTTGGACATTGATTGTCTATCTCGATTTAGAACTGGATGAGGGAGAAACAATTGCCAAGATTGGAATAATCTGACCTGAAGTTAGTCTGAGACTGGGAGCGGTTTGTAGACAATGGAAAAATCATCTCTATGAAACTTGTACATCCATTCAGACCCCCAGTTAACCTGGTTTCTATTCCTCCCTGGGTAATCTGAGAGAGGCTGAATGTCAGTCAAAAATGTCACATTAAAGAATACATTTTTAGATCTCTTCAGTACTGAAAATTTGTCCTGTTCTCATCCTCAGGTTGTTGGGATATTCTCTGGCTTAACTGCTTTCCTGAACAAGATTGCTTTATTGAATCAGGGCCACGGAAAACATCTGTCTCTGCAGCACAAGGGATGCTCTTCACAAAGCTCATCATCAGGAAGTCCTTCATGAATAAAGCATTAAAGCAACATTTTCTCAATCTTTTTTTTTTTTTTCTTTCAATTAATTAGGGGAAAAACACCATGAAATAAACCAGGACCTGGATCATTATCTTGTAACTAATCATGACTGAAGTTTTTTGTGCCTTCTGGATGGCAGAACTGCTTACAATAATAGAATTAGTCATTAGAAAACAAAAACTCATCTTGCCCTTTTCCTGCCAATGAAAGATTGTTTCCTGTACTTTCTTATGTCTCGTCTAAACTAATTTTAAAAGTCTCAAGGATTCAGCATTTTTTTTTATTTTTTTTTTTCCCTGGGAAAAAAAACTCCAAAGAGCTCAAAGTTAGGAAAGATACTGAAGCTTAGTTTAAATATCCTCTTTTCCATCTCTATTTACATTTAGACTTCTTCCTATAGAGTGTCTTGAAACAGTGTTCTTATGATTCAATAATATATATCTGAATATATTTTAAGATCTGAAACTTAGACTTATAAAAGCAGCCCCATGGAGAGGGACCTTGGCCTCCTGGTGGACAGCAAGTTCTCCTTGGAACAGCAATGGGCCCTTGTGGCCAGGAAGGCCAAGGACATCCTGTGGTGTGTAAAGAGAAGTGTGGCCAGCAGGTAGAGGGAGGTTCCTCTGCCACTTTACCCTGCACTAGTAAGACCACATCTGGAGTATTGTGTTCACTTGTGGTCTCCTCAGTTCAAGAGAGACTGGAGAGAGTCCAATGGAGGCTACAAAGATGATGAAGATGATGATGAACATCTCTCCTGTGAGGAAAGGCTGAGAGCCCTGGGGCTGTTCAGCCTGGAGAAGGGAAGACTGAGAGGGGATCTTATGAATGTTTACAAGTATCTGCAGGGTGGGGGTAAAGTAGAAGGGGATAGTCTCTTTTTAACTGTGCACTTTAATAGGACAAGAAGCAATGGCAGCAGGTAAAATATGGAAAGTTCCACTTCAACATGAGCAGAATCTTATTCACTGAGAGAGTGACAGAGCCTGGCACAGGTTGCCCAGAGAGGTAGTAGAGTCTCCTTCTCTTGAGACTTTTCAACCCTACCTGGATCTGTTCTTGTGTGGGCTGTCCTGGGTGACCCTGCTCTGGCAGGGGGGTTGGACTCGATGATCTCCAGAGATCCCTTCCAACCCCCAGCATTCAGTCATTCTACAATTCTATGATTTCTGCAAAAAAACTGAAGTCCATTGTGCTTGATTTGAATACATTTTCTTCATACATTCAGAGATTGCTTATGTCATCTTGTGTTATCAGATTTTACTGGAATTTTATAACTCTTATAATTTGTTTTCATGACAACAAATAATTCTAAAAAAGTATGAAGAAGTTTCTATGTTTCCACCCACAAAGCCATTCTGTAGATAGGAAAAGTGAAGGAAGCACCAGCTGCTTGCCTCAGATTAGATGGTTATGGCCACATTGTGTACTCCCAGAACAAGTTCCCTGGGTGAAGGCAGCCATGAGGCACAGGTAGAAGGTCTGGATGAGATCACAGCACTGCTTGCCTTTGGTAACTCCATACCTGGAGGGGACTGAACCACACAGGCTGGGTATTGTCTTCATTCTGAACCAGCCCAAACTGTTCACTTCATGGACCTCTGCTGCTCAGATCTCAAGTCCTCTGAATTTTGTACTTTCATTGCACACTCAGATTTACCTACATTACAATTAATTTGTCTGCATATGTAGATGGACCTAAAAGAAAGCTGAGGACCAAATACGACTGAGAAAAATATATGATTCAGTTGTCCTACGGGCATAAAGTTGTCCTTGTTGCTCAATTGTCCTTGGGCATAAAGCCCAAGCAACAAGACTAATTCTGACTGATATGATGCTTCCCATGTTGGAAAGACTTAAAATTCCCAGTGTGCTCAGTCAGGGGGTCCAATCTAAGCCATGCTGTCCCAGCCTGGCATTTCAAAGCCTTTGAGGGAACATGTTGTTAAAATTGTAACTATGTCGGAACTCAAAGTCTGGTTTTTCAGGGATGCAATGCTGGCAATCCTTAACCTCACACCTTTCCTACAATCATGTTTTCAACAACAAATGTGCCCCACAGCATTAGATAATTTTTGTCTAGGGCGAGCTTTTGATCTGGTTGTTTTGAGGTGGGGAGGCTGGGTGCACCACACAAAGTTTTCTTTTACCTTGATAAAACAACAGGCAGGATGCTTCTCCAATTTACACTAAATGTATAATGGACTAAGAATAACAACATTAGTGAAATCTCTCTTGATTTGCCAGGTGGAAGTAAAAGGAGAATCAGATCATTTTTTATTTCATTTTGCAGTTTTTCTCTCCAGCCAGACAGGTGTGCTGGCCGCATTACGTTACCATATGTCAGGAAAAATGTTTTTTAAAACAGTTAATACAGTACTTGGGAAAATTCCACGTAGCATATGCCATTTAATATATACACATTTTGTCCGTACAATTATACAATTGGGTAAAATATATGAAATCAAGTTGTATTTAAGACAATTTTTGGTTATAAGCCAATGCAAATATTATTCTCCCAAGATTCCAGGAAGAGATTAAGTGTAGAGCAGTGACTTGTGCAGCATCTGCCAACTGCTGACTAATTGCATGCCCATCATTACTGCATCCATGTACACAATGCAGGTGAAAATTCAGAGTAGAACCACACGGCACAGCATACTTCAAATAGCAATGGTCATTTTGGGGTAAATTATTATTTTTTTTCCAGTGTTAATTTCTTTCAGTTGTTTTAGGGTCCTTAGAGACTTAGAGCATCATAGCACTGAAAACAAAGTACTGGACATGTCTAATACAAATGAAAAAAGTAGAGACAAATATATGTGCACAGACCATACAACTTTTTCAAGCTTCTTTCCCAACTAAGTATAAAATCAGGAGAGAACTGCACCCCCCATTCTGTGTATTTTGTCTATCAGCAAACATTTTATAAAGCAGTACCCTGAGAATGTTGTACATTGTCACTGGGGAAAATAATTAGAGCAACCACAATGTATATATAGACAGAGAGACATCTTGGAAAAACATTTCCTATAATTGCACTGTGACAAAATGTGCAGTTAAATATTATACACATGGTGAAAATTACAGCACAATTAATGGCGTGCCTCTAACATAATTCATTCTTAATGTTTTTTAGTAGTTTAGAAAAAGAGACCTATCACTGAGTGGTTCATGTTATAACATTGTTAGACAACAATCCTCACCAAATTTCCTAAGCCAGGCAGTGGTGGTGCTGGCAGAAAAAGTCTGCCTGCATTCAAGATGTTTCATAGAGGGATGTTCAAAATATCTCTCCGTGACTCCAGTTTAAGTTGCATGCTAAAGCTGAGATATTAAGACAGCAGATTAAGAACATTATCTAAATTAACTGACTCATTTTGCTGAAAGGTCTGCCTGTATTTAGAGAAATGGAGCTTGATTTCTCTCCTTGCTGTATTTGGTGCCCGGTTGCATGAAAGCCATGGTGTTGTGTGCCCCTTTAATCCTAACAAGTGGGATATTTTGATAGTAGTTTGTGCTTTCAGAGCTATCTCTACAAAAATAACATTTTCTATTGCTAAATGAAAGATGAGCTGTGTTACTTTCTGGTTCCTCCACATCTGGGAGACAGCCAGGGACAGTCAGACAGAGGCAATTGTCACCTAAGTGAATGCTAACCCAGTGTCTCAACACTGTATTAATAGGTGCTGTTCAAAAGGACTTAGCCCTTGAACTTCAGTCAATATTAGTATATGAATATCCCAATAATTTATAATCTCCTCCACCACTTAAAAACCTGTTGATATTCACAGCCATTAAATGCCTCTTCCATGTCCCGACCACACACAGCAAGGCTAATTACTCCCAGGGAACTGAAATTCCCACTACAATTTCAACAGGACTGCACTTAATTTCTGTTCAAATCTCTTATATGGCAATGGTGTTTGCTGCAAAGGATATCAGAACACAGGGCTCCGAGGAACTTTCTGGGCCATTAAGTTGATTCCCCTGTTACTGCAAGTAAACACATTGTATAATTTCTTTCATACCATCTTCAAGCTCCAACATAAAATTTATTGGGTTTTCGTCTCCGTTATTCAGCTGGATAATATTCCAAAGCACACTTGCTCTAACAATGAGTACCTGCCTTCTAATTTTCAGCTTAAACTTGTTTCTTCTCAGTTTACACCCACTCTACATATGAAAATATTTTAATTTAGCTTAAAGGACTCTTTTCTCCTTACTGCTTTCCCCCTTATGTTCTTCAAGTACCTATTTGTTTCCAGAGCATGTTTTCCTGAAATCTTGATAGAATATATTTTCCACATTATTTTTTGTCAAGAAAATCAGTAACTAGATAGAAATACCGATTTGGTGTGGTCAGTACATGGTAAACTATTATTTGTATTCTAGTATTTTTAATTTATCTCCTAGTGCTCCTGCATCCTCTCTCTCAAAGCCTGATGTAGGGCCTTGCAAACACTGTAGGCCAGACTTCTGTGTCCACAGCAATCTAGATATCTTTTCCTGCACTTAAACATAGATGTTTTCCTTTCTGCCCTCCAGGCCTGCTCTGCCTAAATGTGCTCATCTTTCTGTCACGTGGGATGGTGACAGGCAACACCTGCATCTCTCTCCAATTCTCAGCTCACAGAAGGCCAGTGGACAAACTCTGGGGTCTCTTTTGCTATTCCTTGCTAGGCGAGGCCCAACCGGTTTTCATTGTATCCCCACTCTTTTTATACCTTTCAGCTCCTGTAGGCTCCTTACTTATTCCAAATATTCCTCCCCCAGTCAGGTCTGAAACACATGCCTCCAATAGTTGCCTCCCTTGCTTATGATACTTTGATAAAAGCCTTGGAGTCTTTGTCCTGAAGCAATTCCAAAGCTTCTCCACTTTGCAGAGCCTGAACAGCTCAGCCCCAGATGCCTCTCCCAACCTGTTCTCTCAATTTATCAAAGTTTGTTCCACTGAAATCCCAAATCTTAACTGAAGAACTATGTGTTTATCCTTCCATTTCTACTGAGTCAGCTCATGTTAAGCAACTGCCAAGTCCCATCCAAAAAGCGACTGAACTTTATTAGCTGGTGAAGTGGTTGCTGCATGCAGCATACAGAGCCAAATCCTGACACCTTTCTTCTGTCTTCTTTATTCTGGCATAAGTTTGCTGAAATCAACGAAAATTCTGTTTATCTAACAGCTCAAGGATTGGGCCTACAGTTTGTAGTTCGCTTTGAAATCCCTTCATATGAAAGGGACTACACAAATATATTATTATTTTACTCAGTTTTTATAAAGCACATAGTATTATTGGTCATTGGAAGTTTATGGAAACTTGATGCAATTGCAGTTGGCATTGATCTTTTCCCAAGCATAGGAGTCCCTAGGATAACACAGATGTTACATGCAGTGAAATTAATGTTGTGGGCACAGCTGTTTAGTAAAATAAAATAAGATATAAAGAAACAATTACCTAATTTGATACGGGATTTTTTTTTTAGTTGGTTTTTTTTTTTTACCTTACACTACAGTTTACAACTTTTGACTCATCCAGTGCCAGATAGATATTTTTTGCCTTCTGTAAAACCAATTTTCACTTACATATACTGCTGTGAAGCATTATTCGAAATGATGAAGTGTAGGAAGTAGAGTCGACAAGAACATTTTACATATACACCCTGACTTCTCTGCAATTTACTTATAGACTTAACTTGATTGTTCTCAGGCTAATATGCACAATTTGGAAAATTGAAATAGCATAATCCCATAAACTGAATCAGTTGTTAAAGTAAGCTTTACCTCAAGACCTCACAATGAGGTATCTATTACCAGGAGCTCTAAGCAAATGTTCTTTTAATTAGTTACATTTATCTTTAATCCCTGTTTTGACAGAAACTCTAACATAAACATACATTACAAATACAGAAACTCCAGCTCAAAGTATGGTTAATTTTTATGCTTGACATAGCCATTTGGAAAAAATAACTGTGACCTTCTTGGAGCCTGGAAAAAAAAAATCTTAATGTGATNCTAACAGCTCAAGGATTGGGCCTACAGTTTGTAGTTCGCTTTGAAATCCCTTCATATGAAAGGGACTACACAAATATATTATTATTTTACTCAGTTTTTATAAAGCACATAGTATTATTGGTCATTGGAAGTTTATGGAAACTTGATGCAATTGCAGTTGGCATTGATCTTTTCCCAAGCATAGGAGTCCCTAGGATAACACAGATGTTACATGCAGTGAAATTAATGTTGTGGGCACAGCTGTTTAGTAAAATAAAATAAGATATAAAGAAACAATTACCTAATTTGATACGGGATTTTTTTTTTAGTTGGTTTTTTTTTTTTACCTTACACTACAGTTTACAACTTTTGACTCATCCAGTGCCAGATAGATATTTTTTGCCTTCTGTAAAACCAATTTTCACTTACATATACTGCTGTGAAGCATTATTCGAAATGATGAAGTGTAGGAAGTAGAGTCGACAAGAACATTTTACATATACACCCTGACTTCTCTGCAATTTACTTATAGACTTAACTTGATTGTTCTCAGGCTAATATGCACAATTTGGAAAATTGAAATAGCATAATCCCATAAACTGAATCAGTTGTTAAAGTAAGCTTTACCTCAAGACCTCACAATGAGGTATCTATTACCAGGAGCTCTAAGCAAATGTTCTTTTAATTAGTTACATTTATCTTTAATCCCTGTTTTGACAGAAACTCTAACATAAACATACATTACAAATACAGAAACTCCAGCTCAAAGTATGGTTAATTTTTATGCTTGACATAGCCATTTGGAAAAAATAACTGTGACCTTCTTGGAGCCTGGAAAAAAAAAATCTTAATGTGATGTCATTATAACACAGTTTCAGAACCCAAGAAGAACAGTGGCATCTTGTAGCTAAAGTACAATAACAATTCTTAAACTATTCCCTAAAAGTAGCAATAAAACCCTAAAAAGACCTTTGGGCCTTATGCCGAGGCAGCTGCAAAATCATGTTAAATAATTTCTGTAAGGACAACAGTAATTACAAACCTGATTAAAGTTCACCTATGTTTCATTCCTAAAGTGTCTGAGGGCTGTGAAACCAGATGGTTCCAGAGCACACGTGATTGATATATTCCATCAAGCATGTCCATCGCCTTGGAAACAACAGGAATAACATTATCTTTAGTGTCTATTTCTTCACTCAACTATTCATGTAAGTGTTGATGCCAATCTAAGCAAAATCCATAGGAATAGTTAAGTATCAGCTCAAGAACCAGCTCTGCTTCTCCCCACTCTGCAGTGTGCGAGTTGGACATCGCTGAGTGCTGCAGGAATGGGAGCAGCGTGTGTCCTCTGCCCACCCCATGCAATACCCATCTCTGCAACAGCCAGGAAATCTCATTCTTTCTGGTTTACACTCGGTATAGGACGCATCAACGACCTGAGAATTCTTTATGAATCTAGTGACTACACAAGATAGTGGAAGTTCAAACAAATCTCCAATATTTGATCTGCTTTGCAGATTTATAATCTGTCCAATAAGAGGAGTGATGGCAAAGGCTCAACTTGTCCCTAGCAAGTGGAGCAGTTAATCTAATTCCCCCTCCTTCACCAAGTATCCCTAGCAGGTCCATCCCAGGGCATGTATATGTAGGTTAAAGCATTTCAAACACAAGATTGTCTCACCATGTGTTCCCACAACCAACGAGCTCAATGATGTGTTATGCCACACAGTCACTAGATCAAGACTCCTGGCCAAAAACTTGTGAAAACATTCCTGGAACCACATGAATCTAATCTGTGTCTTTGTTCCACGCAATATACACATCTACGGAAAAAAAAAAATTAGTTATCAAGACCAGCTGCTTAAGAATTTCACACCTCAGGAAGACGGTGTGGAATATGCATCACAGTCCCCATGGCTTGTGGAGAGAACACAAGGGAGGGCTGTGATGCACAGACCCACAGCAGCATGAGCTGGGAGCAAACCAGCCAGGGCTGCATGTGCTCCAGCTTGGATTGCAGTAAGAATGGGCCCAAATCACTGGTGCCTTGTTGGCGTCACCAGATGGGAACCACACGTTACATTCTCCCTCAAGTTCATCTGCTCACACAGGGACTCTGAGTCTGTGGCAGGGGCACAATGGCCACAGACGGCTGAAATTTCTGCTCAAGTGCTGATCTCTCATCTGAGGGATATCACATTACCTCAGAGCTTTCCATTTTCCCAGCCAGAGCTCTGCATACCTGTGTCCTGACCCCTACTGAAGTCCAGTGTCTTATCAGATTCCCTCTCCACCCTTCACTGAGGCCAATGTTTTTAAACTAATTCCCTCTCACTCTGCACTTCATGGAGAGCGTTTTATTGTTATGGGTCAACATATGGACCCGTGTTTTTGCAAAGAGCATGTTTTTCCTGGTATGGGAGTTGCCTGGTGTTATGAAAGTGCACTATATTCTGCAAAGTGCAGGACGTTGTTCTTGCCATTACTGCACAAGTCAAAATACAGCACATTTTTCCCAGGCAGGGTATGGTGAACAAATATCCTAGAGCTGCCCAGGAACTCCCACAATGCACACCTATGCTTTGCTGCTCCCAGAAAAGCTGCCAGGCTGCCCATTTGCATCAGTACGTGTGCAGTTGGCATGTGGGACAACCCAATCTATGCATGGGGCTTTTTTTTCCAGGACAGGATCTTACTTGTTTCCTCCTCAACCAGGAGACATGAAGGTAAGTGGCAGGGGTTTCTGCATTGCAAAGGGTGCATCCCCATCAAGTAACACCACGAAAGAGTAACACCCCCCTCTGTATGACTGTAGGGGACATGCCCACAGGCCCTCTTTCTACTCCCTCCTGTCAGAATACTTTCATTCCTGTGTTGCTGAGTAAGCAGAGTTGTTCATCTGCTCCCTCACACACAACAATTGTCTTCATATGCCTGGGTGAGAGAGGCTGCAGCTCAACCTTTCATACTGCACGCACACTGCCTCTATGACTGACTTTGTCTCCTGGAACATCTGTAACCCAGTGTCCAATCACCCCACACAGGACAGGAACAACTCCTGCTGAAGTCCAACCCAGTTCAGCCACTGATTGATACACCTATCATGGAATCCCAGCACTGTCTGGGTGGGCAGGGAGTTCCAGAGCTCATCCAGCCCACCCCCTGCTGAGAGCAGGGACATCTGCAACTAGAGCAGGGTGCTCAGAGCCTCCTCAAGCCCCACCTGGAATAGGTCCAGGGATGGGGCCTCCACCACCTCCCTGGGCAACCTGTGCCAGTGGCCACCACCCTGGTGGGAAAGAATTTCTTCCTTATTTCTAATCCTCCCACATCCATCACTTTCCCTCTGATGGAAACTGACCCGGGTGGTTGGGGTTCCCTAGCTGCCTCTGGGGTCACAGCGAGCCTGGAAGAGGAGCATGGCCACTTCAGGCAGTCATATCACACACAGCCCTTCACATCTGCCCCTCTTTTTACCCAGAAAGCAGAAACCTATGGAATTTGCTCTGAAACATGTTTATAGAGTTTTTAATTTAGTATTTGCTGTGCTTTCTTCTCTTACTAGAAAAACAGTACAAAGACCTGAGACTCTCCCTGAACCAGAAAGTTGTGCTGCAAACAACTAGGGAAAATTTAGGTCCCAATAAATACATCCTGCAGCTATTATGGAGAAGTAAATAGATCAGACAGAAAAGGACTGGAAACAACAGAGTAGAGCAGCTGCGTGCATTGCATTGAAACATGTTTATCATCTGGCCTACTTGGAGTTGTATTTTACATTTTGAATTTATTATATTTTGGCATAATAAATGTGAATTTTCACATTCTTCCCCAGTTCTAAGTCCAGATATGCTTCCCACACATTTCTTCATGATCTCAAGTTGTGTTTTTTAACCTACTACATCAATCATTAATTTCAAAATACACAAACAAATTAGGCCTTGTCGGGTGCATTGATCTGGTCAGATCTCCTTTGTTGAGACGAGATGTGCAGACATCCAAGCATGAAAACAAACTTCACTCTCACTAGAGAATATTGAATGCCATGGAACACAGTCATAAGTGGAATGAACAGGAGAGAGATGTAGAAAGACACACTGCTAGAGTACTCAAGCAAAGGTATCTAAAATAATGTTAAAATACAGTGACACATGCACAGTGAGCAGAAAAAAAGGCTTTTCCCTTTTCCCACTACCTCTGGGACATTCCCTGGACTATTCCAGGTGAGTGAGGAAGGAAGGAAGGAAGGAAGGAAGGAAGGAAGGAAGGAAGGAAGGAACGCATCCCTGTAGTCTTAAGCCTTTGCCTGGAGGATGGATTCTTTAGAGNGGAAGGAAGGAAGGAAGGAATCTGTTCATCCCTGTCATCTGTAGCATCCCCTTGGATTATAAATTCTTTGGAGGAGAAGAGCAGGCTGTAATGGGTGGCTGTGAGTGGGGAGAATGAGCACACCAAGACTCAGCCTCTCCTGTTTCTTTTTTTTTTGCTGCTATGATAAAACCAGTTAATGATAATATTATTTTTCTAAAGGCAAAATCCTGCTCAGCAGAGCAGAAATATTTATGACAGTCCTTATATAATTGTTAACAGAAATTATTTTTGAAGTTAGACATAACTTTTTTTGCAAGACCAAGTATGTTTGAAATTACCTTGAAGCTGTTTAATGTAATTAGCTTTCAGACATTATTTCTATGTGTTAAAAAATGTACTATGAAGGGGTAGAAACCTGAGAACACACCAAAGTGCAGAGTGAGCTTGAATAATTAAATGAATGTAGTCAAAGAGGATTATGTATTACCAAAAGGAAAGGTTCCCAGATCTGGGAACCAGTTTACTGATTCTTGTCAACTGAAATGAGATATTTTTTTTTTTTTTTTTTTTCTTTTTTTTTTTTTTTAACTCTCTAGGAAAGGAATTGTCATTCTGAACTATTTGTAGAAGAAGGTAATTCAGTGAAAGAAGATGAAGTGAATGTCTCAAAATCTATGCTATTTTCTACATAAAAACACTAGAATTCTTCAAAGATAAAGAAAAAAAGAAGAAAAAAAAAAAGCTTTAGAAACACTAAAATACAGAATCACCCATGTTAAGAATGAGCAAACCCTTTCCAAAATCTGATCTGACCAGCCAGGTTGTTTGCCAAAGCTCAGCTTACAAGTGCCACACAAGAATAGTTTTAATTACACTGTCCAGACCAGCATCAAAAGTCCCACTTTCCCATTTGTTTGCCTGAGAGACTGTCACCTCCATTGGCTGTTCGCTGTTTTCCTCGGCCATTCCCAATAAACCCAAAGGGGAAAACCATCAATGCCCTGCTCCCAGAAAGAAAGAAAGACAGACATGATGGCAAGAAGCTAGAGCTGGATGGCCCCTGAAGAGGAGGTGTCAGAAGAGGGGGGATGTTCTGCTCCTGGGTGGTAGGAGAAGGATGGAGATGGGGCAGCCACCTCCGTCTTGCTCCAGCCTGGCCTTCTGCTTCTCTGCCGTGCTGCCAGCTCCAGCAGCAGCACAGGGGTGTCCCAGGAGCAGGATGGGTGCACAGCAACACGCTGACCCAGCACAGCAGCAGAGCCTAACCACGGCCCTGCTCCTCCAGCTGCCCAGGGTCAGGGTTGAATGTGCTGCACGCTCCTGTGCAGCGTCTGGTGGCCACCCAGCTCCGCTCAGGCAAATGAGAGGAAGCAGCTTTTCCAGAGGGGTGATCCCATTTACATGCAGCTTATGCTGCATTATACAGGGATATGTTGGAGTCTTTGATTTCCTGATTGGAAATTTTAGTCCTGCTGACAGAAAGAGTAATTGCCATGACTGGAATCAAACTGCTCGAAACGCCAAGGTTGACTTTTTTTGTTCCACTTAAACAATATATACATTCCTGAAGGCTGAGGTTTAGGAGGATAGATATGGTATTGGTGTTTACCAGAAGTATCTTTGAAATGCTTTGTAGTGCCAAAATATATAGAAGACTCATTTACAGTGTTGAAAGAGTAAATGCAACAGGGGTGTTTCTGCAGAATTAAAATAGATGTATGTTTTTACTTCCTATTCTCTTACATAACCTTGTTATTAGTTTGAAACTCTCCAGGCATTCTGTAGGTGATAAAGACAGGAGGAAAGTTATTTCTAGAAAATTGACCAGTTCTAATTTCTTCTGTTTTTTAAACTAAACATGCCAGCTTAAGCAGAAAGAGGGTAACCACACTGTGCTTTGGGGACAGGACAGCAGCCAGGCCAACAACTGCAAACCAAGATCAGGGCAGTTTTCCCCAGGAGAGGCAGCCAAAGGCCAGCGTTTCATGCCACAGAAGGAACAGCAAAAGGTCTGGTGTTGTGACAGGAACAGCAGTGCCCAGGAGAACTCAGACGAGCTGGCCCCGTGCCTTGCACGTCTCTCCTGGGAGTTTAATCACACCCTTCCCAATGCTCTTGCTCCCCCATGGAGTCAGAGGCAGTGCCATGCCCTCAGCCCTTCCCTGTCAGGCTGATGCTGGTCTCAGGGCAGCCACCCACATGGTTTGCTCCCAGCCCTTTCCCGTGCCTCCATCCAGTGACTTGGCTATTAATATGTACTCTGGTCTAAATCAGCATTGCATACTCCACATATAGTATTCAAATTTCCTTAAACTCACTGAAAGATGGAGTCTTTTGGGGTTAATCAACTGCTCAATTGAAAAAGGTTATTTTGATTAAGGTTTGGTAGACGAAGTTCAGCTGAACATTGCTGAAGATACAGAGAAATGGGGTAATAATCCCCTGTGCATTCCTAGCTGGCCATCCTTCCCCATCCCTTCCCACACTGGCCATGCTGCAGGAAACATCACCCCTGTAGATGATAAGGACGAAGACTGTCATGCAGTGGTTTCTCCTTCTAGTCCCTTTCCCAGAAAGCATGTCAGCTGAATAAACATTCCTCTCTGCTCAAGAAATGAGGAATGAGCTCATGACGGGATTGATAAGCGTGGAATCCTCCTCCCAGCTCCAAACGCGCCCACGGGCAGGGGCAGACCCACACCCCTGCAGCCCTCCCCACGCTCATCCATACTTAGCAGCAGGAGTGATGGGCAAGCTCCTTTTCATGCTCCTGGTGTCATCTGAACTGCCTGAAGAGCAGTTCTGATATATAGTGGTAACCTAACCTTGCTCAGGTGCCTACCTTACTCAAGCACTGTTACCCCACAGTTCAAGATAATTATTATTAAGTTACTATAAATTTTACAGTGTGGGGGATTTACATCCTGAATACATTAGGAAGGAGTAGGAATAAATATAAGCCAGTACTAAGGACTTCGGAAAATCCTCCTACTCTTGTTTTCAAAGCAACCCTCCAAAAAAAGCCAGGTCTAATAATATTTGGGGAGTTTCTAACAGGAAAAAAAAAAATATGGACATTTCAGAATAATTTGATATTTAAAATGATCCTCTGAAAACCTTCAAAACCAACTCACTCTGTGGACTAAATCTAAATGGCAATGCACAGCCTTGTAAAAACAGCTAGAGCATCACTTTGCAGGAATGTGTAAACAGAGAAGGAAATTCTCCCTTTCTGTAGGGAAAACTGCATAAAGGGAAAGCCATTGTAAAATATCTGCATGGCTAAGGAAGCTGTGGCATTAGCACTGGGGTTAAGGGGACAGCAGGGACGAGCTGCAGAGAGTGGCTCTGCATGGCCACAGCTCCGTAGAGCTCTGCAGAGGCTGGAAGTGCTGGGGCAGAGCAAACACCTTTATTCTGAAATGGGCATGGTTGTGTGACTGAGCCACCTCTGCTGCTCTCTGCCCACAGCTACACCATTAAAGACTAGTTCAAGTGCTGTGCAGAGCTGTTTTAGCTCTCAAATCCCCAGGCCTAGTTTATTAATTCTCCAGAGACTTATAATGGTGCCACTCAAGGGACCCTAGCCCTTAAGAGCTATGTTTATCTTTTTATTGTTATATAGAGAAATTAAAATCCATGGGTTATTACACTTGCCTCGTAACTCTGCATGGCTACATGCAAAAAATGACAATAAAAATGAAGTCATGCTTTTTATAATGTGACTACTAGAATAATTTTATATGAGAAACTCCTTTTAGGATACATTTAAATACTAAGAAATTCTTAGATGGCTGTCTCAGCATACTGTGGTAATCAACTCTGGTGTAATTGTATGATGGACCAAAAGCCAAAGTTTTCCTTAAGTGTCATGACCTTGACCTGAAGAAAATGTTATAACAAAGTTACAGATTGGGTTTCTTCGAGGCAACAGTTCCTCTTACCTAAACATACCTTTGAAATGGAGAGAAAGGGCTTGCTGATAAATGTTTCAACACCATACTTTATTAAAACAAGTTATTTCTGTTGTTTACTACGTGGTTAGGCCATGATGAAAAGCAGATCTTCACCAATACATTTTTGTGGAAATTCCTTACCTTTCTGTTTACAAAAGAAAGTGAAGTACTTTTCAGTGGTATTTGTCACAGAGCACTAGCAGCCAGCAATGCACACTGTCAACTGCTTAAGGTTTCACTTCCTAATTAACTTTCCTAGAAGCAAAAGAACTGTCTGAAAACACAAAGCTCTCACGTTCACCCCCCCCCTGCCACTCCACCCTATTCAGCTATGGCCACCGAGAGCAACAAAGTCCTGAAGGAGAGTCCCCACAGCCCAGAGCATCAAGGAGGAAACCTGAGTAGCCCGACTACCCAGCAAAATAGTTACCTGCTTTAGCAGGGGTTTTTTTACAAGATTACAACTCAAATGCAGTTCCACCACAAGTTCCTCAATGAGAATGTTTTCCTAAAGCAAAGCATTTCTCTCTTTTTTTATTGCCTTATATAGAGAACCTCCCATCCAAATGACACGGTTGGTTTCTGCGCTTGGTGAGGGAATGAACTCTCTGCAGGTACAAGTCAGGTTTTGTTCTACCTAATAGCAAACCCACTAAACACTGATTAAATTAATATGGAGGGGATTCAGATCTACCTGAATGAGATCAACAGAAAAAACAGTATTCCACTTATAAGCTCACAAGTGTTGTTATGCTTTTCAAGCACAAACCAGTTCAATTTGAATAGCTCAACGTGCAAATCAGTGTAACAATTGTCATGGATTCTGCCTGTCTCAAACATATTCCCCTAGTTCTTCCAATTGTTCATCATGGGCCCACTTCTGAGTACCAGGTAGGACTTTACAGCACAGTTGGCTTACCTGAGGCAAACTTCTGCAATAATTATCAAAGCATGAACTGAAACAGGCACTGGCAAAGGCTGCCCAGGGAGGGGGTTGAGTCCCCAGCCCTGGATGTGTTGAAGGGTCATTTGGATGTGGGTTTGAGGGACATGGTTTAGGGGTGAACTTTGCAGACAAGGGTTAATGGACTGGATGATCCCAAGGGGCTTTTCCACCCTGAATGATTCCATTATTCTGTTCTATGAAAAGTGCTGAGCACAGATTTTGAACATAAATGGGATTTACAAACAAGCACAGGCTAAATTTTCTCTGAACAAGATGCTCCCTTTTCTGCTGTTTGCTGATACATGGATCAAACCAGTCTTTTATTACTATGATTTAAAAACAACTTTAGCATGAATCTCAAACACACAGAAAATCAAAGTGATTGTATTTTATTACTCTAAGTGTCTCTCTCATCGAGGTGATTGTAAGTTATTAATTGCTTTATACCTTGAATGCATCCACATGACTGCAGACTGGGAAGCTCTTCTACACAGAAGCATGCAGGCTGCTGGACCCAGCACACCTCCCGGTAGCCAAATTGCAAAGTGACAGATTAATCAAGGGAATGAGCTGCTGCTAGATAATATTAGCTGACAGAGGTCTCAAAAGAAACAGTCGGCATCTGCAGAGTTCTGGCAGTTACCTGTTTACAGGTCCAATGCCTGCCCTAGTGATAGCATTTATTTCACAAATCATTTTCATGGCCGTTTTCTCCAGCACATGAAACACTTGGTGGTGAAGGTAAAAAGTTCAGCGCCCAGACCTGGAAGGAACATAAGGGAGACAAAGAGCTGCTGAGCCAGGCAGTGAGATA
>VYZU01072877.1:46297-128376 GCA_013401355.1 Ceyx cyanopectus
CACAGCAAACTCTACCAACGCATCCAATCCAGTCCCCTAAACACAGGCAGCAGAGCTGCTTAAACAGCCACTACCCATGGACTGCACCAGTGACACACTCGGGAAAACATGACCAGCCAAGTAATCGTGCAAAGCAACAATCTGATTTCCAATGTATTTGTGTCACTAAACAGAATCATAGAATCCTAGCAATGTCTGGGTGGAAGGGAGCTCCAGAGCTCATCCAGCCCAACCCCTGCTGAGAGCAGGGACATCTGCAACTAGAGCAGGGTGCTCAGAGCCTCTTCAAACCCCACCTGGAATGGCTCCAGGAATGGGGCCTCCACCTCCTCCCTGGGCAACCTGTGCCAGTGGCCACCACTCTGCTGGGAAAGAACCTTCCTTAGTTCTCATCTCAATCCACTCCTTTCTCCTTTCAAACCTTTGATCCTTGGCCTTTCACTCCAGGCCTTTGGAAACAGCCCCTCTCCAGGCTTTGGATCAGCTCTCTTCAGGCACTGGAAGGTGCTCTAAGGTCTCCCTGGAGCCTTCTCTTCTTCAGGCTGAACAATCCCAGCTCCCTCAGCCTGTCCTGGGAGCAGAGCTGTTCCAGCCCCCTGAGCATCTCTGTGGCCTTCTCTGGTCCTGCTCCATCAGCTCCATGTCCCTCCTGTGCTGAGGGCTCCAGAGCTGGACACAGGGCTCCAGGGGAGCTCTGCCCAGAGCAGAGCAGAGCAGCAGGATCCCCTCTGTCCATCTGCTGCCCACACTGCTCCTGCCGCAGCCCAGGATGGATTTTCTGCTCATGGCAGCTGCTCCTGTCTTAGCACCCCCAAGTCCTTTCCTGCAGGGCTGCTCTGTCCTCTCATCCTCTAGCCTGGATGGACAGGGGGGATTGTTCCCCACTATACTCTAAATAGCCATGTTTCAAGTCAGCAAACCCACGGGTGCCATATTTCAATGGCAAGCTGGAGAGATTTTGATTCCTGGTGATGCCCAATACGTGGTTGAGTTACTGTGCTTTGAGCTTCAGCTCTCCTGCAGACTCAGGAACCTACCAGTGGCCTTAAGCTGCTCACAGCCAATGCTCTGATGACACTTAACAGCTCCTTCTAGGCTCAGGTACCTCAAATGTTTGGAAATGACCTTGGTTTCCATGTCTGAATCAATAGTCCAGACACACAGTGAAGATTAATAACACGATTCCTTTCTATAATACAACAATATTTATATAAAGGAATACAATAAATGTTATTAACAGTGGGGATTCCCAGATGTTGCTTCCTAACTGTAAAATATAAAATGCAAAATGCAGCAGGTACCACTGAAATTGCACTATCTAAATTAAGTTAATGGAGGCATTTCCTATTCTGAGATTTTGGAAACAGCAAGACATCTGTGAGGGGATAATCAGGAAAGATTTAATAAGTACAGAGTTTACTGGGTAGCTCAACATTTCACACTTTCTATGGGTCATATTTTTGAGAGCACACGAGTTACCTGAGAACAGAAAGAAGTAAGTGATGCCTCCTGTTGTGGTAAATAACCTGATAAATACCCACAAGCTCCATCTCGGCCATTGTGCTTAATCTTCTTGGCAAATCCTTCTTACCCACTGACACTCTCAGGGGCACTGCTGGCTTTTGCTCACACAGCAGTTGCATGCAGGTAACGTCCACGCTATGCAGCCACTCTCCTTCCTGGGCAGCAGGTAATGCCAGGGTAGAAACATGTAACATCATCCTATGATTTCACAGGGAGAAATTAGGTGTGCAAAAGCTGTGGCTGGCAAGCCAGTATACACAGATTCTTACTGATTTGTAACAGCTCATCAGACACCACACTACATACAGAAAAAGATCCTCCTTGCTCATATAAGCTTATCCTTCAAGAAGGCATCCTAGCAGAGAATTGCTGCTTCATGTGCTTGCTTTCCCTTCCTCACTGCTGCCAGCCACTCGTGTTTTGTCAACCTGTAACTACATCTGGCTGGCAGAGAGATCTCTTTGGAAAAATCCCACAAAAAGATGCAAAAAAACCATATTTTGATTGGCTAAACCACTGAATGTTCAGGTTAGGAAATACACCTCTATTTGCTTAGAAGAACTGCAGCTCCAGAGCCTCACACCCATTTTCTCCTCCAAAGATCAGGGTGCATCTCCCCAAAGGCCTCCTTCCAGGCTGCAGCTATGCAAGGAGAGGGCATTTCTGTTTCATGAATCCTATGGCCCTGGCATGCCTCAGGATCAGGGTCAAACCTTAAGAAGGTCCCAGGTTGCCAACAGGGCAGCATGGGCAAGTGCCTCAGCCAGCCCTGGTGCTGGTCCCCCCTCCTGTCAAGGGCAGACAGGCAAGAGCATCCCAGTTCCCTCACCAGCTGCAACCCAGCTGCTGCTGGGCACTGCTGCTCTCTTGCTTTCTTCCCCTTACATTCTGTGGCTTTGAAGCTATTGGAGGGGTTTAGACTAATGTTCCTCTATTTCCTACAGGCTGCTGGACACACAGAGGGAGGGCAAGTATATCCAGATGCTTATAGGGGCTTTTCAGGATGCAGCCTTGAGCTCTTGAGTTTTTGCACTGGCAGGAAGAAGAGAAACTGAACCGAAATATTCTGTTACTGTCATAAACTCCTTGAATTCTCCCACTTTCAACCCTCCTAACATTAGGGCCATGCACCATTGCCTCACTATATCCTTTTCACTCTGCTCTGTATAGATATTCTATATGAGTCTACAGTTTCTGTCATCATTAGAGGATTTCATGACAAATGGGCTATAAGCCTGAACCTTTAATCCTTCCTATTCATGGAGAGTGAAGACCCCAGGGAGCACAGCATTGGATTCTCACTGATGAGATTCCCTCAGTGGGACTCTCTCTCCCCTGGGGACACTGAACATCCACCCCACCAACAGCACCTTTCTGAATGGAGAGCCCTGTAACCCCTCCACGTGAATCTTCACACTGCTGAAGCAGTTATGGAAAACAAATGCTTCATGGTGCAAAATCCCTGTATGCGAGGAAGTTGAAAGGCAAAACTTCTGTCATCATTGGGCTGTGCTGAGCAGATTCTATAGTCCAAAAGCTACACATGGAAATGCTCTCAGTGCATTCCTCTTGAAAAACATTGTAGCCATTCTTGGGTTTATTATTCCTATTATTTCCTGGGCCATAATGAGATCCAAGAAATGCTAAATTTCACCAAATCACAGAATGTCAGGGATTGGAAGGGACCTAGAAGATCATCTAGTCCAACCCCCCTGACAGAGAAGGGTCACCTAGAGCAAATCACACAGGAACAGATCATGTGTGAACACCTCGAGTACTGTGTTCAGTTTTGGGCACCCCAATTCAGAAAAGACAGAGATTTACTGGAGAGAGTCCAGTGCAGGGCACCAAGATGCTGAAGGGAGTGGAGCATCTCCCTTATGAGGAGAGGCTGAGAGAGCTGGGGCTCTTTAGCCTGGAGAAGAGGAGACTGGGGAGGGACCTCATCAATGTCTAGAAATATGTTAAAGGTGAGTGTAGGGAGGATGGAGCCAGACTCTTCTCAATATCATCCAATGACAGGACAAGAGGCAATGGGAGCAAGTTGGAGCACAAGAGGTTTGGGGGAAACACAAGGAAAAACTTTTTCACAGTGAGGGTGCCAGAGCCTGGCAGGGGCTGCCCAGGGAGGTTGTGGAGTCTCTTTCTCTGGAGACATTCCAGCCCCACCTGGATCTGTTCCTGGGTGACTTGGTCTTGGTGACCCTGCTCTGGCAGGGGGGTTGGACTAGATGATCTTCTAGGTCCCTTCCAACCCTAATATCTGTGAATCTGTGATTCTGAAAACTTGGATACCAGCTCATACCCAGACATTTCACATGTGGATGAAGATTGCACTTGATGAGGGTTGAAGGATTGAGGTCATCTTGATCATCCCAGAAATTATAGAATCATGGAATCATGCAGGTTGGAAAAGACCTGGGATCATCCAGTCCAACCATCACCCTACTCGACAAAGCTCACCCCTGAACCATGTCCCTCAAACCCACATCTAAACAACCCTTCACAACCCCCAGGGCTGGGGACTCAACCCCCTCGCTGGGCAGCCTGTGCCAGGCTCTGGCTGCTCTTCCAGTGAAAAAAATTTCCCTACTGCCCAATCTGACCCTCCCCTGTTCCTTTCTACCCATTATGGTTTTATGATTCTATGTGGTCACTAACAGCAAAGACTTTATTTGCTGAAGATATTTCCACCTGACTCCTAAGCACCCCCAGATAAAATCCCCAGGAGCTAACTCCCTCTAATGTTCTGTACTCCACAGACTCAGAAAGGATGACTAACAGAAATAATTACTTGTGGTCTCCTAAATATTTCATCAGCCTACTCTACAACTAGACTAATATCCCTTTTGTATCACAAAATCTGCTGGTTTAATGACTCAATGATTAGTATGAAGAAATACTCTGTATCACTCCCACTACCATCCCTAGAAAACAAACCTGCACTAAGGAACCTGCCTGTCAGCAAAGCTGGAGCTGAATGGCATGAGGGAAATCCTCTGTGGGACACACTGAGCTGTGTCAAGAGCTGTTCAGTAATTAAGAGTTGACACTCTGCTGTCTGAGTGGAAAGAAGCACCATCTCTGTTAATAATTTAGCATTCCAGCCAGTAATTTGGACCTGTATAGAGGAAAAAGAGGCCAATTGGAGGCTTAGCATTTGCATTTTATACACTGAATTCAGTGTTTCATTTTGCAGTCTTGATAATGTTGTTTGAGGAATCAATTGTTTCAACTTCTGAAACTAATAGTGAAAAACCTCATTAAAAAAAAAAAAAAAAGGCAAAATCGAACAACAACAAAGCAGTCTCAGGACCTTTGGCTATATTTTGACTCTCAGAGGAGGATTTCAGCTGCTTTAGACTTCTTTGTCCTCAGCTCCAGGGTTGTCTTGCCTTTCTCTGCTCTCTCAGACCTATCCCAGCCTACTCCTGCTCAGCTTTTCAACCAGCCTCCCTGCACAACTTCCACTGACATCAGCCTTCCACTCGGGGCAGGGTGGCTGAAAATGGGTGACTACAGCCAGGCAGAAAATACTTTTTTAGCTCCTTATATCAAATAAGTCTTTGCTAAGCACATACAGACCTGGATTTTCCCCAAAGCTTTCTGATATAACCATATTTTATGTCATGAACATATGACGTGACATATGACATATGGTCAGGAAACAAAGGACATAATTCTAGTTCTGATACCAAATCCTGACAGGATTCTGAATTCAATTTGACAAGTCCAAAATGTCAAAAATATCACAGAATCACAGAATCACAGAAATTAGGGGCTGGAAGGGACCTAGAAGATCATCTAGTCCAACCCCCCTGCCGGAGTAGGATCACCTAGACCAAGTCTCTCGGGAACAGATCCAGGCGGGTCTTAAGTGTCTCCAGAGATGGAGACTCCACAACCTCCCTGGGCAGCCTGTTCCAGAGCTCTGGCACCCTCACTGAGAAAAAGTTCTTTCTTGTGTTGACCCTAAACCTCTTGTGCTCCAACTTGCACCCATTGCCTCTCGTCCTGTCATTAAATATCCAAATTGACTGATTTCTTCAAGCTGGTAAAGTTCAGTATTTTGTTATTTTGGTTTCTCAAAATAACCCTCCCCCTGCATTATGCATGTGATCCTCATCAGGTGGACAAAGTAGCCAACGTTTAGAACAATTTTCTGAGGACAAGACTGCAAGCTGGAACTGCTTGTGACAGCAGTTAAATACAACAATGCATAAAAATAATAAATTACTTCTTCAAATGTATCCTGTGCAAAATAACACCTTGCACAACACATTGCACCTGACCTAGAGAGAAAGGGTCTTTTTGAAGCAAGAGCATTTCACAGACAGAAACACTAAATCTGTCCAAGGATCACATCTTTAAACCCAGAGATATCATCCCTTTGGAGATAATCTTAGTCTTAAAAATGCCATCATTGGCCCTTCCAGAATGCTTTATCATTTACTATTAATTATTGCTTCTTAAATACACAAACACAGAGAGCACAAATGGATCCTCAGTACCATAAACTGGATGACTATAGGAAAAGACAGAATAACTAATTCCCAAGGTTACCAGTTAATTGTATTTGGATCTGAAACCATTACACCTGAACATTTTTTTTTTCACTTTGTCCTGTTAATGAGTTTTCCCTGAACAAATTCACTTGCTTTAAAGATTCTTGATTATTGAGTGGTGCTTCCTAGTTCAAACTAATGCCCCCCCCCCCAAATAATAAAGAAATAGATGTTTAGCTGTGCAGCAGAGATTAAAGGGCTTCAACATGCTCACTGTTAACAGGAAGTAAAGAAAATACATTTCTTCATCAAATCATTTTCACAATGTCTTATATATTTCATCAAAAATGGCCATTAGTGTTATTTCAAAGGCGTGCCTGTGGTTTCTGCTAACTACTTATTACACAACCATCATTTTATAATATAAACCAACGACTTGGTGATAAAGTACACCAGTTGGAAACATAAACAGATGCATTATGGATAACTTAAGTACTGCGTTCTCTTCTACAAATTCATTCTATGTCACTTAAAAGGAAAAATCAAAGGAACCCTATGTTTAATAATATTTAGATATTCAGGATATACCTAAACGTAGCAAATTAAAGCAGTTCCAATATTCTATGTTGCAGAATACTGAACTCCAAGTTCAAAAATTAAATGAGATGGAAAATGCTTATGATCCCTTGATAAGCATAGCTAGGAACGAATTGGCATATGGAGGAGAAGGAAAAGCCAAAAACAGCAAGATTTGTGCTGTGCAAGGCTTTTGTAATGACTTTGTGGCCCTGTAGCCCAGATTATGTTTCCAGTTTTTGAAAATCAGACAGGCAAAGAAGTACATGAAAACCATTCTGAAAAAAACAGATTCTCCTGCAGAACTATCTCTGTTTTTGTAGCTGTCCCATGGCAGTGCAGACCCGACCCTCCAACGCACGTCACCTCAACTGCAGGATAGTGCCCTCGTCCCTGGCACTGCCTTCAAGGGAAGGAACCCTCCAGCTGTGCAGCAGAGTTTGCCTGTTGCTGGGATGGACAAGCTCATATTCAGGTCACTTTCAAATGAGTTCAGTCCTTTTCTGCTGCATACGTTCAAAGAAACCTCCAGAAAGTTATTGTCCTTCACCTTGTAGCAAGAGACAAGTTGGTTGGACTGCTCTCAGAAGGGAATTTCAACCCTGTCTCATCTTTTAACAGGAAAAAAACACAGAATCCAGCAGAGTAATTTCTGATTAGCCATCTTACAATCTGTCCCTGTAAGTGTAGACCCAAGGACAGCACCTTTCTCATGAGCCAGGCTTCCTTTAGCAGCATTTTCAGCATGGCATCCTCCAGCATCCTTATGTCCAAATCAGTCTTTACAATCCCAATGGGAGCACTAAAGGATGGAGAAGAAACCATCTGTATTGTCCCTTTTAAAGTGTAGTGGTTACTGGATAGTACACTACACAGTGACTGGTGAGAAGAGGAGCTCCTCAAGGGTCTATCCTGGGACACGTCAGGAAACAAGAGACAACAGGTATCAGTTGGAACAAGGATTCCACCTGGATATAAGAAAAAAAATCACCCTCAGATAATCCACCACTGTAACAGCTTGTCCTGAGAGGCTGTAAAGTCTCCATCCTTGGAGGATTCAAAACCTGAGCCACATGGTCTGGCCCCAGAGGTTACCCCAATTTGAGCAGAAGGTTGGACTTGAGTTTTCCCAACGTCCCTGAGTTCACAGTTCTGCAGAGAAATAGTGGTGTCAACCAAAGTGATAACAGTGCAAATAACAAGTGTTGGGGCTGTACAACCACCTACAGGCCCGGGAGTTGTGACTAACCCAGTGTTGGCCAAACCCCAGCAGGGCATCCTTAGGAACACCTGTCAAATGAACCAGCAGAGCTCACAGGGGTCACTGCTAGAGGGGAAGATGAGCTGCTAAAATAAGTAACCAACAGTAAAACAACCTCAGGGGATTCTGGGATGTCCCAGACGTGCACTGCAGTTGACACAAGCACCAGTGAACTAGAATATCTCTGCTAATCTCATGTTCACACTTTACTCCGTTTCTACTTTTTATTCCCTTCCTTTAATCTAACAGGATTTTTAATGTTATAAACAGTTTATATTGTTTGTGTGTGATGCTCTGCACAATATCTAGGGACACTTTGTATCAAGACAAATCTAAGACAAGAGAAATCCAAATTTGTTTTGCATGGAATTCTGGTATTTTGTCTGCATTTTTTCATAAATAAATAAATAAGTCATAGGACAAAAAAACCCCAAAACCCACAATCTCTATTTTACCAAAACCTGCAAATGTTGCTATTTCTTTTTTCTGTCCATTTTCTGGATAATGATTTTTTGTTAAGAAAACTGAAAATGTCATCGTGTTTTGTTCAGAATATTTCAAGCAGTAGATAAAAATAATCACAAAACTGACATAACCAATTGACTCAATCTCACATTACTGACTTGCTTTATTTCTTCTACTGCAGCCTTGTTGAAAGGACCAGAGGAAAACTCTGATTATTTCCAGTGGGACGTTTCCTCCCTCTCTGCAATTCCTGAACCCAAAAAGGCTCATTAAATTAACATTAAAACAACCACGGGGTAGTTTCTACCTCTCCAAACCCATTGCTGTGAAGGAAACTCCCTGGCTCCATGTAAGGTGGGGAAGCAGTAAAGAGAGGAGGGAAGCTGAGAGAAGATGAGTGTGGGTCAGTGTAATACACCTGCTTCATTTTTAAATCAAAGAAGGAAAAAAAAAAGGGGAAAGGGCTAAATTTAAGTTCTTAATGTAAATAGCTTAATGAAAAGTAACAAGAGGCTGTAACAGGGTCACTTCATACTGAGAACAAACAGTGCCCTCTGTGGTTTAACAGAAAATGTGGTGTTGGTTTCTTCTGCATTATATTTTTAAACACAGAAACTGAGAGCACCCAAAATTGCCCTATTTAGTATAATCACTTAGCTCGATGAAAATCCTCAGTCATTTTAACATACTTGCCTCAGGAATGCAGATTACAAGTAGCAAACAGAAAGTAATCCACAAATAGCTTTAGAATCCTGTTTGAAAAATTGGCCTGTGAGCTGTGTAGGTCTAAAATCCAAGGGAGTACATTATAATCCAAAAAAAAAAAAAAAAAGAAAAGAAAAGTGAGCCATTTTTTAAAATGATTTATGTAAAATAAGAAAGAAAAACTCACTTTAAAACAAACTGGAGCATGTATTGTTGATATGATCACATTTTAGAATACACTAAGTGTTCCAAATGGCCCTCAGATCAATTTTGGGAAGTAAACAAAGCTCAGCTTTCAATGAGATTTAGGTTTTAAAGCACAAGAAATTAGGTATAGGTTAATTCAAACATTCATTAAATCCAGACTGCCATGAGTTATATTCCAGGGTCTGAAGTGATGACTAACACAGATAACAGGCATGCTTGTGTAATCTGCTGCAGATAATATGTTCAGTAAAATAGTTTGTACAAACCCTAAAATAAAGGGCTTTGCAGTTAACGAAAGAGCCAAAATGAAAACATGATTTAAACCACACATTTTGTCCTCTGTTTGAAATCAGAGCCACACACACACACAAACCACACGCGCACAGCTCCTCCCAGAGATGCCAGGTGGGAAATGTCCCTGACAACCAGTTTATTTTGTGTGGCCTGGCCCTCGTGCCTGGGGGAGCACAGAGCAGCCAGTGTGGACCTGGGGTGGCACATGGAAGATCAGAGGCACTGGGACGTATCCTGGGTGCTGTGCAGGTGGGAGGAGGAGTCAGCACAGGGAGCTGTGCTCAGAGGAGGATCTCAACCTCTCTGCCAGAATGGAACTTTTCCAGCTGCACCAGGGGAGGGGCCGACTAGGCATTAGGGAAAAATTCTTCACTGAAAAAGTAGCCAGAGCCTGGCACAGGCTGCCCAACAAGGGGGTTGAGTCCCCAGCCCTGGGGGTGTTGAAGGGTGGTTTGGATGTGGCTTTGAGGGACATGGTTTAGGGGTGAGCTTTGTAGATTAGGACTGGATGATCCCAAGGGGCTTTTCTACCCTGAATTCTGGGATTCTTTGGGGAATTGAAGGGTTGTTGCACCATTGTTGTGAGAGAAGCAAGCAGAGTGCTTGCTTCTCCCCCTCTCCAGCTGACCTCCCCCCTCCACGGTTTGGACCACGGGAGTCAGGAACACCTCTGCAGACCAAGAACTGGGGTGCTGGTGAATAGCTGAGCCCCAGGGTGGGATCCAAACCATGCAGATGTCATGTGCTCTGTAAGGTGCTGTAATTTTTGCCACTATGAGCATCTGGAAAAGTCTTCCTTGATGGCAATTTACAGTAACTGCTGTTTACACTCCTACAAGCTTGAAGCCACCCTGGACGCTGTGCCAGGCTGGAAGATGCTGGCTGACACTCAAAGACATCCTAGGCCAAGCACAGGTGACAGAAGGTGGAGGAGGGGGCCTCTTGGGTACACAGCATTTCACCTTGTTGAGCCCCCAAGTTCTGGCAAAGTCCTTACAAAACATTTGTGTGCAACATGTAACCTGCCTATGGGGGAGATACAGGGAATCATAGAATCAGAATGTTTAGAGCTGGAAGGGGCATCCAGAGGTCATCTAGTGCAGCCCCCCTGCAGGGAGCAGGGACACCCTCAACTAGCCCAGGTGCTCAGAGCCTTGGCCAACCTCACCTGGAATAGCTCCAGGGATGGGGCCTCAGCCACCTCCCTGGGGAGCCTGTTCCACTGCTCTACCACCCTCAAGGTAAAGTAATTCTTCCACAGTCAATCTCCACAGCCAATTACAGCTCTTAGTCACAGAATCATCGAATCACAGAATCACAGACTGTCTCCAGGGAGAGGGTGTCATGTGGAGCATCAGTGTGGCACCAGGATGGGACCTGTTGAAGGGACTGGAGCACAGCAATAAAGCTGTTACCATACTACATTGCTGGCTGCTTGTGAAAGATGGAAAGAGCAATAGAAGTACTGAGTGATAATATTAGTGTTTCAAAAGCTACTTTGGTTTGAGGTTTGATACATGTACAAAGCCATTTGTCAGTGCTCTGTCCTGTAACTGGAAAGCCATCAGTGTGCAAAGAGGGAAAAACAAACGCACAAGTAACTATCAAAACACTTATATTCATTTAGAATACTCCTATTTCTAAAGTAGTATAATGTAAAGTATTATTAGAGCTAGCTGGATGTCTGAGATGGATATGGGAAGATGGAGAAATGAATTTTTTACTACTCTAGGTGTCACTTGTGTTATGATCTGTGGGTGTAGAGAGCTGTCCTGGCTGGGCTCTTCCATAAACCCAGCATCACAGGGCACAGCACAGACTGTCCAAATCATCTTCAAAGGCACTTGCACTTAACTGATTATTGTTGATATAGGTGCCCATCTCTGGAACCTTCTGCTGTATTGTCTGAGAATCTCTTTATCTCCTGGTATGAAACTTCAGCACCCCAATCCTGTGGCATCTGGGAGCATTTCCCAGTTCCTAAGAAGTGGTTGGTTTGCCTGAAAAGCCCAGGGAAAACATTTTGAAGGAAATGTTCTTAGGACTAGAGGGAACGGATTAAATCTAGAGCTGGGTGGATTCAGCTCAGACCTGAGGAAGAATTTCTTCCCCAGGAGGGTGGGGAGCCCCTGGCCCAGGGTGTCCAGAGAGGTGGGGGAAGCTCCATCCTTGGCAGTTTCTCAGGCCAGGCTGGATGGGGCTCTGAGCAACCTGCTCTAGTGGAGGTGTCCCTGCCATGGCAGGGGGTGGAACTGGAAGAGCTTTAAGGTCTTTTCCAACCCTGACAGTTCTATGATTCTGGGCCTGTAGTTTTGTACCAAGGAGCTGGTTCTGCAGTGAGGTCTTTTCAGCATTTACTTTTGCCAATAGGCACCTGATTTTGATGGAAAGTCTGAGGGTTGTGTTGGTGAGGGATCTGGAGATCATGTTTAGTCTGGAGGAGACTGAGAGGAGCCCTCACTGCTCTCTCCAGCTCCCTGACAGGAGTCTCTAGCCAGGCTGGGCTGGGGCTCTTCTCCCAATTTACTAATGATAGAACCAAGGGAAATGGCCTCAAGTTGTGTCAGGGGAAGTTTAGATTGGATATTAGGAAGAAATTCTTTCCTGAGGGAGTGGTGAGGCCCTGGAACAGCCCAGGGAGGGGGTGGAGTCCCCATCCCTGGAGGGGTTTAAAAACCAGTAGATGTGGTGCTTGAGGCTGTGGCTGGTGGAGAGAGAGATGTTGGGATGAAAGGTGGACTTGATGGTCCTATATGGCCTTTACAACCATTATAATTCTATGATTCTATTATTCTAAATTAACATTTATGGAAAAGGGGCATTTTAATCATAAAAGAAAGCAGTAGAAATAGAGGCTAAGTGGACACTCCATCAAAACAACAAAAGTAGTTAATAACAATATATAGATATAAAAAAACCCCAAACAAAACAACAAAAAACCCCCACACAGACACACAAAAAAACCACCAACCCAAACAAAAACAACACAAAAACAACCTGAAAAAAAGCATGCCACTTGGAGGTGTTGTGAGGGGTTCTCATGGGATGTCTTGGCAAATCTCCTCCTGTTTCCACTTTCAGCCAAGGCTGCATTTCTTGGCCAGATGTCATCTCCAGGCTCACTAGGATGGCTCCCGGGACACCCTGTCATGGGAAGGTCCTTGAAGGTGTCCAGAGGAGACAAAACTGGTGAAAGAGCTGGGAGGAATGTCCTGGGAGGACTGGATGGGACTCTGGAAGAGGCCGAGTGCTGACCCTGTGGCTCTCTACAGCTTCCTAAGGAGGTGAAGCAGAGAGGGAGGTGCTGATTCTTAGCAATTGATTTTTCAGCTTTAGATTAAGTTCTTTGAATAAAAGCTATGTGATTAGGACTGAAGGAAAACAAAAACAAAGGAGAAAAAGAGAACACAGTGTCAGTAGCACTGTTAGCTCCATGTGTGGGAGTGAAAGCTTCAGAGTCAGCTCTGCCTTGTGACATGACAAAAGAAGACACCAGAGCAAGAATGAGGCATAGCAGTTGCAGCAGAAGTGCACCAAGATGGGATCAAGCATGCTTTAGACCAACACACTTCACAGCTTTGCTCTGGGCAAGGGAGGATGAGCAAGATGTGGGAAGCAGAAGGCCATTTGAAGCTTCACAGCATACTCTGGTGGTTGCTGACACTCAGTGTAACCTCATTTGACCCAAAACCTGTCATCCAGCCTCCAGCTTAGGACACAGAGATCTTCTTTGCCTCTTCAGATTCCTTAGTTTTTCATCTCTTTCCCCAGACTCCTCTCCATTCAGCCTCAGCCTCCAAGAGAGCATGATAAACTCAGCCATTTGCCCAGGAGGTTAATGGTTTTTACATCAGTGCAGCTTGTTACCTTCTGCTTTGATCATCTCTATCACAGTAACACACAAGATTTCTCTACAATTATGTGAATGACACTACATCTTTTAACTATCCTGATTTTCAAGTGGCCATTGAGGGAAATGTGCCAGTCTTACACAGCTCAAGAGGTTAACACTGTTCTCTGAAAATATTTGAGCCCTGTTTCTGCTCCAAAACTCTCACACTGCAGCTCGTGATCCTTAGAGTGTGTCCCATTTGCTTTGTCCCCTTTTGAGCTCTATCTTAGCACTGGTTAAATGGAGCCTAAAGGCAACATCCCCACCTGTTCTAAGCAGCAAGTCTCTTAAGGCTGTGCCTTGAATGCTAATATTTCTTTCTATTAAAATAATCAGGTGGAACCAGAGGATTTAATCTCTCACCCCTCTGGACTCCTCGTACCCACCCTCTTTGCACACTGATCAGCTTGTTTGGGAGGTGACCTTGCCTGACAGCTTCCTTTGGAGAGCTCCTTCTGCCAAGTCAGAGTTCCCTGTGTCAGAAGCAAGGCTCATTTGCTGTTTTCCCACGAGTGTGGAATTACATTTACCAACATGCTTGGCTCAGAAGACCTGTCTTTGCTACTTGCCCCTCCCCAGTCTCCACAGTGGTTGTTAAACCTTCTCTGTAATTATTTCCTTTCAGATTATCAGTTGGAAAAAGTGGAGAAGACAGAACCCAGAACTACCAAGTGCAGCTAAAAATAGCTATATTCAGCAGTGATGATCCATTTTTTTATGCTATAATGGCATCTTATCCTGCTAGTACACTCCAGGGAGTAAATTATATTGTTCTTAGTTACCATGTTACACAGAACTAAATCAAACATTTTACAGGACTTGCTTTTCAACCAACTTGTGAGTGTATAAAACTCCAAACCAAACACCACAGGATAGTTTTAGAGAATTTCACTGGAAAATATGGGTTTGGAATTGATTATTTAACTTCATTCTTTATTGAGACTCTCATCAACAGTTCTGAGTTTTTTACATGATCAGTGTAAAGGTAAAAAGCTTAAAACTACCTGGGCTATAGTTTCACTCCTTTTAATATGGTATAACGTTAATTTTTGCTCTGTCCTCTAAAAGTTTGTCCTGTTCCAAGACTTCCTGAAAAGAACCATTAATCACCCAAAGAGCTCTCCACCAAGCTCTTCTAAAGCTCTCAGATGCAAATGATCTATCTCCTGATTCCAGAATATCTAGCCTTAGACATTTCACATCCTCTGAGAAACAGTTGGGCTGGGAAGTGTTTCTCTGTCAGGATCAGCATGTAATGTGACTAATTCACATGGCTTTTCCCCAAACATATAACAGAAGTATTTGCTTAACATTTCTGTTATTCCTCTATTATAATGGACACTTCTTCCATTTCTCCTCTCAATGACCAATACTGTTTTTGTTCCTAAGCTTCCAAACCTCTTTCTTACTGTTTTTGGCTGTTATGGACATAATGTGTTCCTGTGATTTTTTGTTTGTTTGTTTTAATTTCTAGTCTCAGGCTTTGGGACTTCTTATTTAAAACCAAGCCTGTTGGCATAGTACAAAATACGTATTTCAGAGTTTATTCTATCTCCACATAGTAATCTGGTGATAGCCCACTTATGTTCTATCTATGGCACGTTGTTCTGTGATTATGTCTTTTCTCTCCACTAAGATTAAATCTGATCTACTATTCGTTTCTGCTAAATTGTTTAAAACTCAGTATATCTTGAAAAGTCAACAGTATTTTCATGTTGACAGAATGGGAGACCCAGCACGTCACTCAAATTGAAACTTAGAGCATCTCATGGGACTTTTTTTGTTCCAGCACACAGTATAGGGAGGCATTACAAATCCCACTGCTATGATCTTGTGATTACTGTTGAAAAGTCATTAGAAGCATCTCCTGTTTTCTCACAGAGAAGCATTTGATGTAATTGTCACGACCTCATGTCAACCACACGAGGAACACGGGACTACAAGAGACATGCCCAGGCTCCTTCCCACGTGCAGCCCCATCACATAATATCCTGCAGGCTCCTAACAGTCNTGTTCTAAGCAGCAAGTCTCTTAAGGCTGTGCCTTGAATGCTAATATTTCTTTCTATTAAAATAATCAGGTGGAACCAGAGGATTTAATCTCTCACCCCTCTGGACTCCTCGTACCCACCCTCTTTGCACACTGATCAGCTTGTTTGGGAGGTGACCTTGCCTGACAGCTTCCTTTGGAGAGCTCCTTCTGCCAAGTCAGAGTTCCCTGTGTCAGAAGCAAGGCTCATTTGCTGTTTTCCCACGAGTGTGGAATTACATTTACCAACATGCTTGGCTCAGAAGACCTGTCTTTGCTACTTGCCCCTCCCCAGTCTCCACAGTGGTTGTTAAACCTTCTCTGTAATTATTTCCTTTCAGATTATCAGTTGGAAAAAGTGGAGAAGACAGAACCCAGAACTACCAAGTGCAGCTAAAAATAGCTATATTCAGCAGTGATGATCCATTTTTTTATGCTATAATGGCATCTTATCCTGCTAGTACACTCCAGGGAGTAAATTATATTGTTCTTAGTTACCATGTTACACAGAACTAAATCAAACATTTTACAGGACTTGCTTTTCAACCAACTTGTGAGTGTATAAAACTCCAAACCAAACACCACAGGATAGTTTTAGAGAATTTCACTGGAAAATATGGGTTTGGAATTGATTATTTAACTTCATTCTTTATTGAGACTCTCATCAACAGTTCTGAGTTTTTTACATGATCAGTGTAAAGGTAAAAAGCTTAAAACTACCTGGGCTATAGTTTCACTCCTTTTAATATGGTATAACGTTAATTTTTGCTCTGTCCTCTAAAAGTTTGTCCTGTTCCAAGACTTCCTGAAAAGAACCATTAATCACCCAAAGAGCTCTCCACCAAGCTCTTCTAAAGCTCTCAGATGCAAATGATCTATCTCCTGATTCCAGAATATCTAGCCTTAGACATTTCACATCCTCTGAGAAACAGTTGGGCTGGGAAGTGTTTCTCTGTCAGGATCAGCATGTAATGTGACTAATTCACATGGCTTTTCCCCAAACATATAACAGAAGTATTTGCTTAACATTTCTGTTATTCCTCTATTATAATGGACACTTGTGCCATTTCTCCTCTCAATGACCAATACTGTTTTTGTTCCTAAGCTTCCAAACCTCTTTCTTACTGTTTTTGGCTGTTATGGACATAATGTGTTCCTGTGATTTTTTGTTTGTTTGTTTTAATTTCTAGTCTCAGGCTTTGGGACTTCTTATTTAAAACCAAGCCTGTTGGCATAGTACAAAATACGTATTTCAGAGTTTATTCTATCTCCACATAGTAATCTGGTGATAGCCCACTTATGTTCTATCTATGGCACGTTGTTCTGTGATTATGTCTTTTCTCTCCACTAAGATTAAATCTGATCTACTATTCGTTTCTGCTAAATTGTTTAAAACTCAGTATATCTTGAAAAGTCAACAGTATTTTCATGTTGACAGAATGGGAGACCCAGCACGTCACTCAAATTGAAACTTAGAGCATCTCATGGGACTTTTTTTGTTCCAGCACACAGTATAGGGAGGCATTACAAATCCCACTGCTATGATCTTGTGATTACTGTTGAAAAGTCATTAGAAGCATCTCCTGTTTTCTCACAGAGAAGCATTTGATGTAATTGTCACGACCTCATGTCAACCACACGAGGAACACGGGACTACAAGAGACATGCCCAGGCTCCTTCCCACGTGCAGCCCCATCACATAATATCCTGCAGGCTCCTAACAGTCCTAGTGCTAAAAGCCGTTTCCTCACCACACTTGAACAGCTTGTGGATTTTTGCTATGTCATCTCCTGGCTTCAGCAGCCCCTTCTAATAGGAGAGCAGAAGAGCTGGATGACACATCCCCATCAAAGCCACTCTTCTACATGGGAATGTACAATGACAAGTAACACACACAAACCCTTAGTTTCTGCAGCCACTAAAGGATAAACCCACTAGGGATCATAGAATCCAGAATCCCAGCAATGTCTGGATTGGACAGGAGCTCCAGAGCTCATCAAGCTCAACCCCTACTGAGAGCAAAGACATCTGCAACTAGAGCAGGGTGCTCAGAGCCTCCTCAAGCCCCACTTGGAATGGCTCCAGGGATGGGACCTCCACCTCCTCCCTGGGCAACCTGTGCCAGTGTCCACCACTCTTCTGGGAAAGAACTTCTTCCTTAGTTCTTATCTCAATCCTCTCCTTTCTCCTTTCAAACCAGTGCCCCTTGGCCTTTCACTCCAGGCCTTTGGAAACAGCCCCTCTCCAGGCTTTGGATCAGCTCCTTTCAGGTACTGGAAGGTGCTCTAAGATCTCCCTGGAACTTTCTCTTCTCCAGGCTGAACAATCCCAGATGGGAGGGGTTTTTTTTATCCCAAGATAAAATTCCCATCTCCATGGTGCAGAGATGCTGAGCCCAGCCCCAAGTAGCTGTAATTAGCTGGGAGCTCCCATCTGCTGGGAGAATTTTCTGTCTGGTGCTGGGGGAAGGATATTTCATCCACCCAGCCTGCCAGCTGCTGGCACCAAAGCAGCCAACTGTGCTACCATGCTCTGCCCCCTGCTTTCTGCCCAACCACAATTCCCACGGAGCAGACGGGGAGGGGGCAAGCAGAGGAGGAGAAGAAGGGAAAGGAGAGGATGCCCAGTGACTCAGAGAGAGATAATAGTCCATTTTACACAGCAGGCTGTTCCCTCTCCCCTCTTGACTCTTCCTAAATAGGTTACATTCAGGGACTTTTGCATTCCAGGTATGTGAGTCCTCCAGGCAGCATCCAGTGATGGCAATGAAGCCAGATTTATTACCAGGTTCAGAGCACTGGTGTATAGACAATTAAATACTCATTTTCCTTACATCCCTTTGTGCCACGGTTAATTTTAGCTCAATATCTTGATTGGAAGGAAAACTAGAGCTCATTTGTTCCCACTTGTAGGTTAGTTACCAGGCAAATCTAGCAGTCCTTTTCCTCACAAGGCTGGGAGGAGGTCCCCTCTCCTCAGGGCTGAAGGCAGCACCCACTCCTGGTGCCAGCCCCTTCTCCAGCCAGCATCCCTCTTTCCCTCATCTCTCCAACCATGCCCACACCTCTGCCCATGCTCCACCCTGCCATGTGCCCTTCTCACGTGCTGGCTGAGGACAGGAAGAAAAGATTTATTAAAATCACCTTATCACATTGATATGCATGGGTATAAAATAAAAGAGCTGCTGGAACCTTGTGGAAGGAAGGCCACTTGATTTCTAACCTGCCTGTTCCCCCTTCTTGCGCAGAAAGGACTGAGAGGTGTTTGATGTGCCCCAAAACCCCAAGCTGTCATGGCTCTGCCTTGGCTCATCCTCTAAACCACTCCTGCAGTTTTGGAGCACAGCAAATGAATGGGAAATCGACCATTTTCAGTTTGTCACAGGCAATTTAAGAGGATAAATTAAAGGCTGTGTCGTGTTGAGGTGACTCCTTCCCCATTTCATTTCACAGACCTGCTGACATGTTTCTCAAAGCTGCTCCGAGAGAAGAATTTTTAATAAGCAGCAGCGTTGGGAAATGTGACCAGCCAGGATCCCATCCAGCTCTCCATATTGCACATTCGTGCTGACACACAGCACACTGTTATTCTTCATCTGTACTTCTAGGCACAAACAAGAGGAGTTAATAAGAAATGCTCCTTCACTTAATCACAAGGCCTTAAGGGATCCTGTCGGGAAGCACAGCTACCAATACCATGAAGTCATTTGAAAGGGATAAATAAATAAATAAATAAAGGCATAGCCCAGGGATGATTTTCATTTTGGCTCCAGTTTTAATCAGTATAATAACACCCAAGAGCAGCATGGCAGTGCTTTTCCTTTCATTTTGTGCCACATGCAAGTGATGTTGTTTCACAGCTTTAATAGTCCTGTCAGCATTCATCAGCAAATCAAGACAGCCTCCAGAATACTGCCATAAAAACACAGTGGATTTTTAATTAGAACAGGGCAGCCTTTAGCACACCAAATACATGTTAAATTGATATTCCTCCTCCAAGCACAAGATTACCCAGTTTCAGCTGTTTCCAAATGAAGCAAATCAAGCTTAATGTGGGCTTAGCTGAAAAAATGTATTCTCTTAGGTTTACAGCAACTTTTAGCTTTTAATGCCCTGTCTTTTCCCCCCCCCCCTTTTTTTTTTTTTTTTTAGGATGATGTTATGGTAGGAAAATGTTACACTTGCCTATGTGAGATTTACAGATGACCTTTTTACTGGACAAAAGTTCTGTGGGACATGGGACAGAATATAAATCCCAGACTCTCCATCAAAAGCTCCATCACAAGCTGATAAATAAGTGAGGAAGATTAAGAGTGCAGTTTAATGAGCCAGTATGTTTTCCATTACAGAGGTAATTATTTGCCAAAAATTGTTCTTTCCACATTCATTTTGTTTTGAAAAACAATGACTCCTTCATAAAACCATCTAGTAGGTTTTCTGGATGCACCATTTTTTAGGAGACCGGTGGTTTGTGGTCTTGTTGATGTGGATCAGGAGTCAAAGTCATTTGTTGCTTTTCCTGAAATCTTAAGCACCACAAGCTGCTGGATCATTTCTTATTAGTATCTGGGAATAATTAAAGTGTACTCAGGGTTCCCATCCAGTCCCATTTTAGGGTAACAGAAACCACAGGAAAAATGTGATTTTTGTTACTTCTGTGTTAATTTCCCATCTATTCTGTGGAGCATATTCCCCTGTCATTTTTCTGTTTAGCAGGTCAGTACTCAGAAGGTGTGACCTTGGGAAAAAAAGAAACTCTTTCAGAGATCATCTCAAACTGGTGGAAGAGGGGAAGCTGTTTTGGTGAGAGTACTCACCTCTTCCCAATCTACACTGCTACTGGAGCAGTGAACTGAACTCCCTGGAACCAGCCAAAGGGCCTTCCTTCTGTAACCCTAAGAAGCCAGAGGAAGGACTGGTGGGGACTGCAGCTAATCTCCAGGGGAATGAGGCACTTCCAAGGCAGCAGCATCACCTTCTGTGCACAGGGAGCAGTGTAAGGAAATGTGGAGCTGGGCCCCATCCCCTCCCCATCTCAGAGAGACTCACTAGAGAAGTTTTGCTGGTGGACACAGCCATATTTCCCATAATAATTAATGGCTGAGATCTGTCAGCCCACTCACTTACTCTTGGAATATATGTGCTCCAGCCTAGAAAAACACACCAACAGCAAGGAAAAGCCATGGCTGGACACCTGATAGGGCTGATGATGGCATTCTAGTGTCCATCTAGTTGCTGAAACTCTTCCACCTGTTTTGAGCTTGACCCAAGGGTCTACAAATCTCCAAAATCCTGCAGAGGAGTCCCTTGGACATGGATGGACAGCCCAGCCAGGGAGCTTGGCCAAGGCCATCCAAGCAAACCACAGGCACTGGTGCCCCAGAGCTTCATCCCCTTAGTGTTAAGCTTCTCTCAGGAGGAAAGCCTGTTATTAAAGGCTCTCTGGTGCCAACCCTCCCAGCAGCAAATTGCTCTGTGTATGTTTTTTTTCTCCAGCATCTCAGGAAACCTGCAGGACTCACAGGGTGTTCAACCACCTTATCCTGTATGCAGAATGGCACAGTCCAGCAGGATGATGATACAAAACTCTCCCTCGACTTATCTCATACATCTTCTTGTTGGTTTTGGGTTTAGTCCTAAGTGCTTTTTTATTTTATTTTTATTTTATTTCTTTAACAAACTTATACATCACATGGGACATTCCATCTTCTTTTTCTCAACCCAAAATAGACAGAAAGAGCAACACCTTGAAGTCACTCGTCAAAGCTAAATTAAACAAACACAAACCTGAACTTTTAAAGGGCAGTGAAGGTTTGAAAAAGGGTTCTGTACCCAAAATTTCCAGTGTAAATTATGACTTCATGTTCAAAATTTATCTTGGCCGAATTTCTGGAGTAAATCCATCAAATGCAATCTTCTGTGGGAAGCTGACTTCCGAGAAATAATTTCTTACAGTGAGAGGCAGGGAATAAGTAGAATGACAAATGCATCCCTCTTCATACAACTGGTTTAGAGAACTACGTAGACACCATGATAATGCAAAGCTCAGAGGGACTGAAACAATGTCTGCATTTTACCATTTAGCATCTGTTTCAGCTCCACACTGAGGCTCACACCTAAAAGGTGCTCAATATCCCCCATGCAGCAAACACAGAAAGCCACAATTTACTTCAGGTTTACAGAGAGGACTTCAAAATTAATGGGAAATCAGGAGTGGAGCAAAGAGAGTGCACAACATCACAATAGAAGGGAATAAAATTAATGACACTTCAAGTGACCTCATCTGTGCTCTGGTGTCAGGGGGTCCCTGATAGAGAAGGTGAAAGCCCCTTTCCATCCACATGAGTTTCCCCAGCCCATTTGAACAAGCTGTTTTTTCACAAGTCCTCACTTTTATCTATTCCTGACTTGTCTCTGGGGATCAGCCCTCTGGGCAGCATCATGCCATTGAGCTGGGGATGGAGAGGGAGCAGGACAACACAAAATAAGTCATCACCTCTCCAGGAGCAGGTAACTTCAGTGGTTTTCAGGTGGCACCTCAGGTGCTGGCTTTGTCCCCTGAGATCTGACTTTATGGTCACAGAGCTGGAAAAAATGCAAACTAGAGCTCCTCTAGAGAGACAGATTGGACTTGTCACCTGCTCAAGGCACCTTAGGTACTTTATGTATGGGGAAAAAGAGCATTTTGGGTACCAAAAAAAATGTGGTGAAAATAAGGGACTTGGTTCTGCTTATGCTGGTGCCCCCCCTGTAACATATGTAATATATGACATAAGCTGCATGTTCAGTGAAATGCTGCATACTGTACGCGAGGAAAGGCAGCAGGACTCATCAACCAGGCATAATTTACACAAATATGGATGTAGACAACACATGGCAAAGCAAGCACTGACAAAAGGCTGCTGGAGAAGTGTGAGAAGCAGCCTCTTCCCTTCCATTTGGCATTTGGCAGACTAAGCCTCACCTCACATGTGACAGTCAGGTTCAGTTACCTCAGCCAGCCGAGGGAATTTATGCTCTGGTTTTCTTTTCTCTGGAAAGCCCTCAGGCTTGTTGATGGGAGGATCAGCTGATAAGTGAGAGATGTGGCTTAAAGCTCCCAGGTCTCCCATGTCCTTTGTGCTCAAATCAGGGTGATTTTGAGTGAAAGTGGGACAGCACCTTCTCCTCTAACCAATCCACAAAGATTTCCCAGTGGAACACCTTGGGACCCTCTCACAAAGAGAAATAGTTAAGGAGAAACTTGTGAGAAACACCACTGAAAATCCATTAGAGAAAGGAAGGATTTGTTTTCCAAGTTCAAATAACCCAACTAAAGAAGTAGTAGCTTCAGAGAGGAGCTCACATAAACATTTCACAAGTGGGTAGCGGGGAGCAAAGAACCAGAAAGGAGTCAATAAATTACTCCTCTCTGCCAAATAAATCCCGTGGATTGTAAGCTTTCCAGGGCAGATACTTTATTTTCTCTACAAGTTAGTGCAGCAACGTGGACCCCCAGATTCTTTAATGGAGGCTCTAGATGCCGGGGGAATATAAACAGAAAATGGCATGGCACGAAGTCAATAATAAGGTAGGCACAGCCCTGGGAAGGGCCATGCAGCCATGACCAGGGGCATCGTTCATCCCTCGTGTTATGGTTGGCCTGGGTGATCTAGGAGGTCCTTTCCAACCGGGATTATTCTGTGGTTCTGTGCCCTCCTGCACCGCGGGTGCTGTGCCAGTCCCCAAAGCGGAGCCCAGAGCCCCAGCTGCCGGTGCACAGCCATTTCTGCCATGCTGCACTTTCTCCCCCAGTGCCTCCTCTTAGGGAGGGAATGGGAAACAGCTCCCAAGAAAACAGGGCTGAGCAAGCTCAGGTGGTGCTTTCCAGCCAGGGCTTTGCTGAGCACAGGCAGCAGTTGTGTTACATTTGTAATTGGGCAGACATCTCTCCAAGCAGCTTCAAAGAAGTGGCAGAGAGCAGCTTGACACAGGGAGGAGGAAACGTTCCCATTAGAAACCCTAGAGTGATTATTCTGTACACAAGCCCCCCTCCCCAAACTGCACTGGGTAATCCATGTGTGCTTAACCTTTGGACTCTCAACTAATTAATTAAAGTTGCTCATAGTCCACACAGTGTTAGTGAGGTAATATTGTAACATATTTCAAGGAGGAAAGGTTCTGGCACTGTACAGTCTTTTCTTAGTCCAGATTGGAATAACAGGGGTTATATAAATGCAAATTACACAATTTGACAGCTGTGTAACATCAGCGTGTTATGACTTAAAAACCCAAATCCCAAGCCCCCTGACTGAGTGGTGAAATCAGGCTCCCACTGAACTCTGGCAAGGCAGAGGCCTGCAGAAGACAAGCTTGGTGCAGAGGTGCACTGCTGTTCCTTCCCACCCTCACCACCCTCTTGACACCCTTCTCTGGTCACTTGTGGGCTTCCTCTGTGTGCTCCTCCTCCTCCTTTCCAGCTGCCAGCTATTCCAGAGTTTCTTCCTTCTCACACCCACCACACCTCCTTTCTTCACTGTCTCTGGCTTTAAACCAAGAAACCTTTCTTCTGTCTTCTTCCACCTTGCAGTGTTTCTTTCTAATCTTCCTTCTATGTGCTTTTTCCCACTCTTGTCAGAATAGCTCCACTATTTAAAATGTTTATTATAATTCTGCAGCTCTTTGAGCAATTATCATCTCCCATTCTCATTTTAGTGTCGGTTGCATTCCCCTTTTTCTCCTCCACTGGCTCCTTCTTGGCCGTCTCCCTCTCACTCTGCCTTGCCATGGTGCCCAAGCAGGACCATGGGTGCCAGGGTGGGGCCATCTGGCTGGCTCCAGCTTATGCCTCACACACAGAAGTCTTGTTGGATAGAGGAGGAAGAACTCAGTGGACAAAGAGGTCCAAAGCTGTCTCCCATCCCATGGCTAGGTGGCCTTGACAATGCAGGAGGTTGAGGTCTCCCATAACAACAGTAACTACACCACCTACTGAGACTTCTGCTCTAGGAAACAAAACAAAATCCAGTTGTTCCTGGTGACCTCATGCATGTCTCAAACACTCTCCACTAAGGTGGAACAGCAAACATTGCTGATGGTGAAAGGACAAACCAAGATGACTGTATGTCTAGAGAACAGGAAGAAAAGTACAGCTGGTCACAAGAGTCCCACCTTGCTAAGGATTCATCCATCAATTCATCATCACTTTCTGACCAATGCCTTGCTCAGAATAGGAATCAGCTGGTTTGGCCTGGATTATCCAAAAACTGGTCATCTGCAGGTGACTCATCACCATCACCTTGTTCTCCCCAGCAGTTTTCCTGCCTCTCCTCTTGTTCCAGTGACCGACACACCCCGAAGGAGCTACTCAAAGCCCTGGCAAGTCCCACAGCCAAGCCAGGCTGTCAGAATTGTTTCTGATGCTGTTGGCTCCGGCTGTATCTCAGAAAGATCTGTTGCTTTGATTTGTCAGGAACAAGGACTCCTCAAGTTTTTATGCCAGAAACAAAAGCTTCTTTGCAGTACTGCTTGCTGTCCTTTTTCCAGTGTCCAGAGCCTAACCTGAACATAGAAGGCTAGACTTTGTCTTTCCTTAGGACACACCTAGTGTAACCCTTTTGTCACCAACTCCCCCCAGTTTAATTTTTTTAATTCATAAACTTAAACAAACATTAATGAAAATTATTGAAACCATTACAGTTGGTCACAAGAGGCAAATGAAGTTTGATGTAGCCTGTTTTTTCCATCAAACACCAATAGATTCTCTCTAAACGTGTATCAGAGCTCCCTACTCTAGAATCCACACATGTAAACCCCCTGGGAGAAACCCAAGGGCTCTCCAGCTCTGCTGAGAGAGGCTTGAGGTGATGTGTGCAATTCCCACCTGCACTACAGCAATCATCTAAAACCAGAAAAGGCCAGAACCTCAAGACACAGAACTACACAACAGTTCTTCCTGCAAGAGGCTGCCAACCCATACACCTGGTAAGAGGCAGGAGAGTGTAGGGAAAGCCCAGGGAAGTAGAGATGCTCGGCCCTGCAGATGAGGCTGGGCTTCATGGACAGGACAGGAACAGAGGCAAGTGGGAATCTCTACTACTCTCCTGCAGTTCCTGTGCACACCAGCCCATTGGGAATGGGCAGTGTGAGGAAGAGGAGGCTGAGGGGAGACTCCTCACTCTCTCCAGCCCCTGCCAGGCCATTGCAGAGAGGCTGGTGCTTAGCTCTGCTCACAGGGCACTAGTGACAGCCCCAGAGGGGATGGATTCCAACTCCTCCAGGGGAGAGCAGGCTGGGCAGGAGGGAACAATTGTCACTGGAAGAGCAGCCAGAGCCTGGCACGGGCTGCCCAGGGAGGAGGCTGAGTCCCCAGCCCTGGGGGTGATGAAGGAGCATCTGACTGTGCCACTGAAAACACCCCTGAGGATGCTTTCCAAAGTAAATAAACTATGTAAATGCTTTTTTTTTTTTCTTAGAGTTTTCTAGGAAAGAAAATCTTGCTGCTTCTGGTATCAGTGCATTTTATATCACAGTATCATTTATAAAAACATATTTTCCTCCTTTGTAGCAGACAGTGCTTACCCTAGTGTGCATTCTCTCCTGTGGATGGAGAACATAGTTGAGTTGCTCAAGGTCACACAGAACTAGGACTGAACACTAGTCCTTTGACCAAACCTGTGATTTAAACCATAATTTTTCTTTTTTATTTTTTTTCCCACTAGCATTACAGCTTCCAAAGCACTCAAGACTCAGTACAGTGGTTATCATAATTTTACACTAATTTTGGCTAATTTTCTGCATCGCTGCTCTGCATTTAATTACTTCAAAATGTATCTCTGAATCATTTAATATACTGTAACTGGCTTTGTGTGTTAGAAGTGTCAAGTGGTCTGGCAAAGCTCAGCACTAAGTAAATAGACCTTCAGGGAAAAATCTGAGGGATATGAGGAGATGTTTCTTTTCCCCAAAAAGCTGTGGCTAGACATATCCACGTTTCCCAAGTCTGTTAGGAAGTTCCACAGAGTGGAACTAAGAAAATAATTGCAAAACCCACTTTGATTGATGCAGCTCCCTTTTCAGCCTCAATAACATTCAATAGGAGATTTCTGATTTTTTTTAATGTGCTTATTATTTATACTTATTCAACCATGAGAAACAACAGGCTGATTAAGAAGGTCAGGGAAGGCAACAAATGGAAAAGAAAGATGTTGCTGGTAATGAGCATTTAATTTGCTAAAATGCTTATTACAAAGGAAACAGAAATGACAGGACAAACTCATGGTCTCAACAGAAACTCAAGGAGCAATGTCTCTGGTAATAGCAGAGTGCAGAATAACACAGCCAAGGCACAGGCTGACCTCTGCTCTTTACAGGAGATACAGTTGCTTTGGGAGCTAGACCACTGGGGAGCATGAAACCACAGAGGCACTGAAACTGCAGTGATTAATGGGGCCTGAAAATAAGTATTTTATTCCAATTTTCTTGACAGGAAATTCTACATTTTTTTTCTTGAGGATTTAAAAAAATATTATTTAAAACAAAACAAGCCAAACAAACAAACAAACAAAAATACAAACCCAACAATACACCAAAAGAAACAAACAACAGCAAAAAAAACCCCAAACAACAGAACAATCAACATAAAAAAAAACACAAGTGAAAAAGTAACACAGAAATGTTGAGATGTTTGATAAATATTTGAGAATTATGAAATTTTGGAAAAACAATTTTTGAAAATCATAGTTTAAGGTGGCAATATGTAGCTGGTGTGTGGACATGAAGGCCAAGCAGCTGGCAACATTTCCTAATCTCTAGGACAGAATTAACTGGCAATTTACACCTTGGCTGAAGCAGCAGAAGAGAGTCCTACTGAAAAGAACAGGAAGGGCAGAAGATGAGCGCCAGGTTATCTCAACACATCTGGCTGTAGCTGAGCTTGGGCTGGCTCTGAGCAGGTTCATCTCAAGGTAGAAGCCAGGGGCCAGATCCTACACTGTTTCTGATCCAGGCCAGGATGCCCTTGGCTTTCTTGGCCCCCTGGGCACTGCTGCCTCCTCTTCAGCCTCTTGGCAATTCAAACCCCTAGGTCCTTTTCAAGCAGCTTTCCAGCCACACTCCCTAGGCTGGAGCTTTCATGGGGTTGTTGTGGCCCAAGGGCAGGATCTGACCCTTGGCCTTGCTGAAGCTCATCCCATGGATCCAACCTGTCCCAGTCTCTCTGCAGAGCCTCCCTGTCCTCATGCAGATCAACTCCTGCCTGACTGGGTGTCATCTACAAGCTTGCTGATGATCCACTCTGTCCTATCAATATCATCAATAAAGATGTTAAACAGAGAAGGTCCCAGCACTGATCCCAAAGGACACCACTGGTGACCAGCTGGATTGAACTTCATTGATCACCACTGTCTGGGTCCCAACATCCAGCCAGTGCTCAAAGGTGGTAACAAATGCCAATGGGCAGCTCTGCAGCCTAGAAACACTGAGTCACACTGCTCTGAGATGCTGAGTCCCCCGTTCCCAGGGTTACTCTGGGTAGTTTATACAACAGCCCTGCTCCTGGGCTAAGCCAAACCCTCCAATTTAGCCCTTAAAAAAACCCAATTCAACCAGTTCCACCCAAACCCCACACTTTCTCTGGGCGTTCCTTACATGGTACAGAAGGGATTTTAAAACACATATTATATACAGAATATACAGAATATAATTACCTCCTGAAGCCTGTGATTTTGGTAGAATATATCTCTAGTGACATACAAATCTGGATGGTATTATTATAAACCAAGGTGTGATTGAATCTGGTTTGGAAGTTAATTCACTTCTGAAATTCGAAGTCATGCAAAACTGACTGCTATTAGTTCAAGATTTTTATTCATCACATAAATAAATCCCAGTTCTCCTCAGTGAGAAGCAGGGAGAAAACTACTGCACTGCAAAAACATATCTATTTTTTACATTTTTTGGTAATTATTACTAGCTGTAGTTTCTTTTAATTAACTGACACAGAAAAAAGAGGACAATGACACCTTAGGTAAAATGCTCTTGAAGCTACATTCTGCATATTAAAAAAATCCAACCTGTTATTTCTGTGTGGTGAGAAACCATAAATAACTCTGTTTTATACTTACGTGTGCTCAGTTTGTATGTTACATGATTAGAGCAAGGCTAGAAACACAATTGTGTTTCTACTGCTCCAAACTTCAGGGACTCAAATAGAAGGTGGCTTCCATTTACATTATTATTTCCCAGTGCTCTTTGCAGGCAAAATTTGATCTTCCATATTCTGCTCTTTCAAATATGAAAATGCTAGTCATTGATTTGCATCTTCAGCAAATATCTTTCCAGCCAGTAATATTTTGTTACCAGATACCCAGGAAAGAGGGAAGCCCTGGCAGCAATGCTTGGAGACAGTCACACATGAGAACTGAAGAAAGAAGATTTAGATTTAGATTGAGCTTTTTACATCTTCACATGTAAATCAACTCCCTGTATTGACTTGATACACACCAGCTTCTTCATCCCTAGTATTGCACTGAAAGCTAAGCCTCAGTTGTGTGCTCACTATGATCTAAACCCTCACTTCTTTTCAAGCAGCAGACTGATGCTGTGTTCTGGGACCTTGTCTAGTGTTCTGGAAGATAGAAATCATGAAATCCTAGCAATGTCTGGGTGGAAGGGAGCTCCCCCCCTCATCCAGTCCAACACCTGCTGAGAGCAGGGACATCTGCAACTAGAGCAGAGTGCCCAGAGCCTCCTCAAGCCCCACCTGGAATGGCTCCAGGGATGGAGCCTCCACCACCTCCCTGGGCAGCCTGTGCCAGTGCACCAGGCACTGGGAGTCTGTGCCAATGCAGACAGAGTCTCACTTCGCCCCTGCCACTAATTCTTGAGCCTTTGCCAGGAGCACATTAAGCAATGGGGTTGTTTGCTGGTCTGGATGTCTCAGTTGCTTCTTCAACTGCCTCCTGAGGGGGGAGAGCTGACTGTGTTCTGTGGGGTTTTCTATTTGCTGGGATTCTCATTCAGATTTCTTTTTCATAAGTGTTTCATCTGCTCTACATGTACTGGGGGAGGACAGAGCTGGGCGACCTGCCTCTTACACATGGTGTGAAGAGCACTGGGGCTCACAGGGCTCATTATTCCCACAGGAGGAGGCTCCACAGTCTCTGACTGGCTGCCCAGAAACTCCTGGCTCTACTACAAGGCTAGCTCTTGTCTGTAAAGCTGTCTGAAGACTACTGCTATCTGGATGTTCTCTGGATGTTAGCATCTGTTTAGGAGTATTGAGCAACACCGTGCAACAGTTGGGGTGAAAATGCCAAGTTATGCTCCTGGACACATCAACACGAGTGCAAAATGTTAAGTACTTCTGTTGCAATGTGGGAAAAAAAAAAATCTATTATATGTATTATAATATATTCCCGTGCAAAATATCAGTCACCTGAAGTTCAGTGTTTTTACCTTCACATCAGTTGAAAAAATGGATGCAAAGTAGTTGCAATCCTCCATGGTAAATCACAGAAGAATGCCAGTTGCTGACCCAAAAGGTACTGTTTGCAACCACCTGGTGACTCAAAGGGCTATGAAACTGAATAAAGAACCTGTGAAAAGGATTTCAGAGGAAAAAAAAAAAGAACTTGGAGAAAAAATAAAAATAAAACAGTGAACTACAGTTGCTTCTCATTGCTCGCTGGCTTCCAAGGAAAATGGAATGTTCACTACTGCAAGAGACATTGTTATTCCCATCAACTCACAGGTAGAGCTTTTCTAGCTGATGGCTATAAATGACACCTCACTGTGTCCATCATCCTATGCCTATAAATGACACCTCACTGTGTCCACCATCCTTCTTTCTGCATTAATCTCCCTTTCTGTTGACTGTTCCAGCCTGGAGAAGTCCCACTGGACTAATAGACTGTAGCTGATTTTTAAAAGCCCCAAGTCCCTTTTAAAAACCCATTTTCCCTAGCTGAAGAGTAACAACAGAAACTTTTCTTTCACCCCAGATCACACTCCATACGACATGTATATGCAATAAATTAAAGCACCAGAGTCACTCTTTTAACCTCCACTTCTTTCCTGATAATTAAAAAGGATCTTTTAAACTTTTTGGATACATATTAAATAACAACCCAGGAACATGATAGGCTAGCATAGGCTGGGTTTGGTGTCATTACAAAATGAAATTCATAAAGTTAATCAAATTACAGACATTTTCAGAGTTGGGAAAGTTTCTGTCCCAGATGGTTTAGCAGGTGTAACTGTGTTAATCACACAGACCATTACAGCAGCATCCACTAGCCGTGTTAGAGCAAAGACTCAGTCAACATTTCCATTATAAATCCCTATTTTCAGAGTTTGTTAGATAGCCATAAAAAGTCTCCAGCCTGAATTCTATCATACAGTGGGTTTTCACCTTACAAACAAACTTTCTGTGTTGCAGAAAGCAAGGTCTTTAAGTCACACTTCAAATTAGATCAAAATTCTCAAAGCTGATTAAAAACTAATTTTTTTTTAAACTAAAAAAAATCCCTGAAAACATTAGAACTCCTCTTACCCTTGCAGTTTTGTTACCAAGGATATTAAGTTTAACAAGGTCTTGTTCCTTTATGGCCTATAATTTCTTGCTAACTAATCCCAAAGTCTGGTTATTGAATTTGCAACATGATAATTCCTTTCAGAACAATGCAGCAGAACATTATAAAGGGAATCTTACACTGCCTTCTAACTGAAGGATGTCTAGAGCTGTGGTGAAAAAAACAAACAATAAACCAGAATAAATGCAGATATAGTCCATAAAACCCCTTCAGGTTTGCCTGCAGCCTGATTCTCTGTGGTTAGGTGCAATAATAGAGGTGAAATAATAATAATTAAACAATACCTGAACATTTAAGGTGGAAATGAAAGGGAAATTCTAAGCACCTCCACATTTCACATCATTCTAATTCCAGTGTACACATCCTGACTTTTAAACATTCTCACAGCAGCCTTAAGACCAAATGTCCCAACTGTAGCTCAGGCAGAGAAAGAGGAGTTTGAAGGACATGTGGTGCTAGTTTCTATATGTAAAATATTAAACCAGCTTCAATAAGCACGTCTGTCTGAAACTTGCAGCAGACAACACCCTTTGGTGTGAGCTCTGTGCAATTTCAAACTTGCTGCTTTCACGTTTCTTTGCTTAATGAAGGAAGCTCCATTTGTATAGGTTGTTACCTTGAACATTTGTCCCTCCCTACTCCAGACAGTGCTGTCTGTCTGTCTGACTTGAGGGGATAACACACTGGAGGTAAGTGGTAAATAAGGGGCTTTGTATATCTCCTCATGATACATCTTTAGGACAAGGGGAAATGGTCTTAAGTTGTGCCAGGGGAAATTCACGTTGGGCATTAGGAAAAATTTAGTGCCAAAAGGATTGTGTGGGCAGCAGATGGAGAGAGGGGATTCTGCTGCTCTGGGGACAGCTTCCCTGGAGCCCTGTTTCCAGCTCTGGAGCCCACAGCACAGGACGGACATGGAGCTGATAGAGCAGGACCAGAGAAGGCCACAGAGATGCTCAGGGGCTGGAACAGCTCTGCTCCCAGGACAGGCTGAGGGAGCTGGGATTGTTCAGCCTGGAGAAGAGAAGGCTCCAGGGAGACCTTAGAGCACCTGCCAGTGCCTGAAAGGAGCTGATCCAAAGCCTGGAGAGGGGCTGTTTCCAAAGGCCTGGAGTGAAAGGCCAAGGGGCAATGGTTTGAAAGGAGAAAGGAGTGGATTGAGATGAGAACTAAGGCAGAAGTTCTTTCCCAGCAGAGTGGTGGCCACTGGCACAGGCTGCCCAGGGAGGTGGTGGAGGCTCCATCCCTGGAGCCATTCCAGGTGGGGTTTGAGGAGGCTCTGAGCACCCTGCCCTAGTTGCAGATGTCCCTGCTCTCAGCAGGGGTTGGGCTGGATGAGCTCTGGAGGTGCCTTTAACCCAAATATTGTTAGGATTCCATGATTGTGAAGCACTGGAACAGGCTGCCTAGGGAAGTGGTGGGCTCATCCTCATGGAGGAATTTAAAAGGTGTGCAGATGTGGCACTTAGGGACATGGTTTAGCAGAGACCTTGGCAGTGCTGGGTTAACAGTTGGACTTGATCTTCAAGGTCTTTTCCAATCTAAACAACTGTATGGTTTTATCGTGTACCATGGTACCCAAATCACACCTGAGGTTGCCATTTTGGCTCAGTCCTTCAGAAACATTTTTGCCCTGAAGAAATAGAAATGATTTCTAAAGGCCAGTTCACATGCAGACAGCCTGGCTTAGTGTTGCCAAGGTCAGGGCTATTTCCACCTTATCAGTCAGGCAGCATACTCCTATTTCTGCCTCTAACCAAACTGCCAAGACAGTGAAGCCCATGGAGGGGCCCTGTCTTGAACACCCTGAGTTCACCTCTCTGTCACCCAGGGAGCTGTGGAGATTCAGAGGTTTGTGTCCACCCTGCTGCAGTGGCTTGCAGGAGTGCAGGGCAGCTCATGGGCAGTTTGCACTGGGCAGGCAGTAACAAGCAGGACACCAGACTGCCCCTCAATATCTATGAATCAACAGGATGCTCTGGTTTGTTTTAAGACTAAGTAAGATCGAGTAGAAACATAAGAAACCTGAAGAAGGAGTGAGAAATGTCTCACTCATACCCTTCCTGGCCAGGCAGCTCCTTTAACACAGTGCTCCATTAGCTCCCACCTTGCTCATGCCCAGCCTCTCTTTTTACTGGGCTTTAGCTCCAAATCACATTATTATCAACCAATTTGCTGTATTTAAGTGTCCTTGGAAGAATGTAAGCAAAGCTGGTTTCTGTTTACATTTTGGCTTCTTATCTGAGACATCTCAAGTCGGAGAATCTGCCTCCTCCTCCTCACTGTAGCCTTCCTTGGCCTTGCTTTATGTTGCCTCACACCTACTCGTGTGTGGTACTCCCCACACAGACTGAATTTATCTCTCCACAGCAATAGGTGAGGGATAAGAAAGAAAAAGAGACAGTGCATCACACAACCATCTACAGAGAGCAGACAAATCCTCAGGATGGTTTTATTTCAGTTACATTCTGGTGAAATCACTGTACTTCACCCATGCTCTGACATCACAGAATTGCTCTCTTCTTACAAGAGGTTTGGGAATGACTCAAAAAACCATCAAGCCTAAGCAAGGAAACTTTTCATGTTCTTTCTGGCCCAGAAAGCTTCCCTTGGAGAGAAAGATCACAGGATCACAGGCTGTCAGGGGTTGGAAGGGACCCTGGAGATCTTCGAGTCCAACCCCCCTGACAGGGCAGGAATAGATCCACAGACAAAATAAAAAGCAGATCTTTCCCAAATGATTTCCAAGCTTCTGATTGCCTTTGCCTTCTTCACACACCCAGAAACAGGAGGTGGTGTGCAAACTTCACAGCGAGAAGATTACAGTCTCAACGGGCAGAAAAATGTTTGCTTCATATCTTTCATTTTTAAAGAGTACTGTATTCCTCTTGAGATTACTCCTCTGCTTTGCTTTTATCTAAGGGATGTGAGGAGGGCAATTAAAGGACATACTTGTCTGCAGCTGCTCCCTAAGCCCTAGCTAGAAGTTCTATACATGTCACCTCTGGATCCACTCTGTTTTCATGTGCTCCTTTTGTTGGCACTATCAAGGTAGCACTAAGTCCTCCAGCTCTCCTGATTTCCTCTGGAGGACAAGGTACTGGTTGAAACAGACCACATGACTGATGTCATTTGCATTTCATGCTCTGCAGCTTTTTCTTTTTCTCTTTAAGCCTTGTAGGGTTGTTGGATTAACTGCAGCCCTATTCTTTCCAGCTCCTGGTTCCCATCTCTGTCTCCAGAGGAGGTGGAACAGCCTTGTGACTGGCTTTTTGTGTGAAATTATTTTCTATTCCACCTTTCTAGTACAGAGGTGGAGAAGTGAAAGACCTGTGACACTTCTGCACCTGGAAATACAGTGCATATGGGATCACATCCATCTAGCAGCCAACACAGAGCTCCTGTAAGGGGTCTGGGGTTTTGTGTCTGTCTCTGATGGGGTTGACAAGGGTGTCATCAATGTTAACTCTTGTGCTTTCATTATCTTCAAGGTAGTCCTCTGCTTCCCAAAGGTTTCAGGAAAGAACTGGTGCATTTTTTAAAGCCACAATGTGGTTTTGTACCCTAAGACACGTACATTGGCTTTGAAGGGAAACCTTGCCCCAGGTGATTTTGGATCAGCAACAGCTTCATCCTCAGATCATTTCAGCAGGTGTTGGGGGTCATAAGTATTTGGGATCTTGATCAGGTTTCCTTGCTTTGCAAAATGTAAACACTGGAGTGTTTTCTGGTTAAAAGGAACACCCTTTTGGGTCTTAAAACCCCCATAAACCAGCAAAAAGCAGTATCTCTAAAGAACTGTAAGTACCAACAGCTAATGCTTGTTAGACAGTTCACTTAGAACAAAATCCAAAACTAAAAATTCTTCCTTGCTGCTGAAGTGTTTTCCACATATCTAACACCTTGATAATTGTTTAAACTCAAAACAGATTCATTAAAGGAAGAAATTTGCCAGATTCTGGATATCAGACTGGAATGTGGTTCATTAGATAGTAATAAAACTCTACTCATGCTCTGATATAAAATGAATGAATGAATGAATGAATGAATGAATGAATGAATGAATGAATGAATGAAGGGGGCTTTCAGGTGATTTTTTTTTCCATTTTTTAAGAAGCCTTCAATCTGTAATAGCTTAGTTGGGTACTTGATGGCACTGCCTTATTACACATTTAAATATTTATTCACTGTTTCCATCCAGAATTGAAGAAATTCCTGTTTATCAAATGGAAATACTTCTTTTTCTTTCTGGTGATTTCTGTGTTCTTTTGAATAACTGGGGTTAATATTCAAAATTGGAGCCACTGGAAAATAACAATAATGGTTTTGTGATGGACACCTTAGATACAGAGGTATTTATCTGCCTGGTTCTTTATGCAGTGTAGAAAGCTGCAGTGCTCCTGAGACACATCAATATTAAGAAGAGTTGACTACATTTTATTTTAAGATAAATAATTCAGGCCATAGAACTCCTCCAAGCTTTGGCACGAGCACACAGGTAGAGCACAAGAAAGCTGGGGAGGGATCTTTTAGGCTGTGGAGCAGTGCCAGGACTGAAGGGGATGTATGAAAACTAGAGCTGAGTGGATTCAGATCAGCCATGAGGAAGAAAAGAAGCCTAAAGGCAGTGTGGGCCCAGTACTGGATGAAGTGGGTGCCCTGGTGACTGAGGACAGAGAGAAGGCTGAGTTACTGAATGCCACCTTTGCCTTGGTCTTTACTTCTAAGGTCAGCTACCAGGAGTCCCAGGTCTCCAAGACCACAGATGAAGTCTGGAGGGAGGAAGTTCTTTCCTCAGTTGAAGAGACTTGGGTTAGAGACCAATTGAGCACACTGGTCATCTACAAATCTATGGGCCCTGATGGGGCTCTTTAGCCTGGAGGAGACTGAGGGGGGACCTCATCAATGTCTATCAATATGTTAATGGTGAATGTAGAGAGGATGGACTTTTCTCAATGTCATCCAGTGACAGGACAAGAGGCAATGGGTGCAAGTTGGAGCACAAGAGGTTTAGGATCATCACAAGGAAGAACTTTTTCTCAGTGAGGGTGCCAGAGCTCTGGAACAGGCTGCCCAGGGAGGTTGTGGAGTCTCCTTCTCTGGAGACACTCAAGACCCGCCTGGATCTGTTCCTGGGTGACTTGGTCTAGGTGATCCTGCTCAGGCAGGGAGGTTGGACTAGATGATCTTCTAGGTCCCTTCCAACCCCTAATATCTGTGAATCTGTGAATTTCTTCCCCAAAAGGGTGAGGAGACCCTGGCACAGAGTGCCCAGAGAGGTGGGGGAAGCCCCATCATTGGCAGTTTCTCAGGCCAGGCTGGATGAGGCTATGAGCAACCTGCTCTAGTGGGAGGTGTTCTTGTGTGTTGGAACTGGATGAGCTTTAAGGTCCCTTCCCTTCGACAGTTCCATGGTTCTGTGATTCTAAGTGAGGCAGCACAGTCAGAGCATCAGACCCATAGCCATCTTTCTGAGCAGGCTTAGTCCTGAGTGGCCTGGTTTCACTTCAAAATATGTGAACAGCCAGGGGTACTCAGCAAGCCTCAGCCGAAGCTCAGAGACCTGCCACTGCCCATCACTTGCCAGACACCCAGCCTGGCACCCACAGCCACCAGCACCCATCACCTCATCCCATGTTTTCCATTTGATCTGCTTGTCCACTTGACTGTTACCCAGTTTGACAGAGCAATACTCCTTAAAAACTTTAAAAACCCTGGAGTTTTTAATAACTACTAGCAGGTATCACCTTTGGGGTTTGGATACCTTTGTGTCTGTGCACATATGTGTAAGTGCACACACATAAGCATATGGCTGAGCAGATGTAACTCATGACTTCATACATATGCTGGGAGGAAAATACCTCCAGTACCAAACACAGAAGAAGATCCAGCTCCTGATGGAATAAGCTGAATAGAGTCAGTTAAAGGACAGCACAGAACCAAAGTAATTAAACTAAATCTTGCAAATATTTCCCTCATTACTCACTTGTTTACTGTGATTCTTAACCTACTTCTCCACAACTGGGCTTATCCTGTCTTTCCTATCTGTCCATCAGTTCACCCTAATTGCATCTGGCAGACAGTAGACAGCTTAGAGGACATTCACACATATTTGCTGAAAATCAGAAATGTCTGATGGAAACTGGAGGAGAACTCAGCTGTTGTTCAGTGTTTGGCAGCAGCTGGTCAGTCCATGGCCATGTGCTCTCTAGAAAGTGTCTCTGAGTCTCTGCATCATCACACACAGTGTCCTGCCCAACACAACAAACCACGGGGGAGTGTGGGGAGCAGGCCAGAGGGAGAGTTGACTATGATGTTGCAGGGAAGGCTGGCAGTGTGCACGGGGCTCAGGATGGCAGGAAGAATCAGAGAATGTTTAGGGCTGGAAGCGCCCTCCAAAGGTCATCTAGTGCAGCCCTCCTGCAGTGAGCAGGGACACCCTTAACGAGACCAGGCTGCTCAGAGCCTTGTCCAACCTCTCACAGTCTTGAGTTAAGGACTACAAGACAGGGGACAAACAGCCTGGAGGAAATTCTGCTGGTCGGAGAGCTTCTCTCTTTGCAGAAAAATACCAAATCCCTTCCCCCAGATTAGGCTTCCTCCAGTGCTCAGACTCCTCATCCTCTCACCATGGAAAGCCACACCTGCTTCCCCAGGAAAAAAGTCTGAGAGCTGCCAGAAGTCTAGGATGCTGCTTGCACCAGGAGAGAGAGCACTTGGCAGCCTGTCGGTCGGCTCAGATATCTCAGACTGTGATATGTCTGGGTTACACCAGCTCCTGGGACTAAATCCTCAAAGTCACTCCCACACTGCTCCTTCCACAGCAGTGGAGTGCATCATCTCCAAGCCACTGGCCTGGACCCTCCAAAATATCCCTTCTTTTAATTGGTCTTGGCTAAGGAATGAGTGCAAATAAATCCATTGATACTGCAACTTATTGCACAGGATCTTCCTTAATAGGTCAGTTCTTTGTACAAGTAAACTTAAACTATCAGGGATACAATGTCAAGCTAGTCAGCATCCATAAATCCAGCACTTCTTGTAATGAAAATAATGTAGCAGAGAAAGACATTTAGCCCCATACAGAATAGCTGGAATTAATTCATGATGTCTGCCCAACTACCTGCCAGCGAGGTTGTAATTCAGCTGACAGTGTTCTCAACAGATGTTGTCTGACTGTCAAAAAAATAAAATGTCTGGGTTCATTTCCAACGCAGAAATGGAATGGAAATAAATATGAAATATTTTGCCATCTGTTACATTGCTGAGTCACTGGAGAATATCATCCCCAAATGTGCATACTTGTAGATTAATTGGTCTATAGCTGTCTGGCAGCTAGAAGAAAAAAAAGGTCTCCGAGGCACTGAGTCCACCACGTTACAGAAGATATATGGAGACTGCTGTAAGGAGCAGAATTAAACTCAAGCACTAGGAAAAAGCTACAAGAAACCCTTGAAGACATTGTCCTGTCTTATCATGTGTTAATAAACTGTTTTTTCCAATGAACCTCCTGAGGGTCTGGGAAGACTGTGACTGTTCCAGCTTGGTGCCTGGGCTCAGTCACAGAATCACAGAATGCTAGGGGTTGGAAGGGACCTAGAAGATCATCTAGTCCAACCCCCCTGCCTGAGCACGAGATGGTGGAGTTTAGAATTGAAGGCAGCAGGCACAGGGCACAAGCAGGATTGCTACCCTGGACTTCAGAAAGGCCAACCTTGGCCTTCTCAGGGAACTGCTTGGAAAAGTCCCATGGGACAGGGCTCTGGAGGGCAAGGGGGCTCAAGCAAGCTGGTCAGCCCCTTGTGCTTTCTTCCATGATGAGGAACTCTCTCAAGTTCATCAAGAAGCCACAGGATTTAGTGAGATGTCCAGGTAACTATGACACCTACCCAGATGACCATCCACATAGGTCTTCCAGAGTATTTCCAAACAGGGGAGTTCAACTTTTGGGTTTGCACTTGGACACTTTGTTTTAAAGTATTTCTGGAGGAACTGACCTTACTGAAACCACTTGGTGACACTAAAATACAGCCTACAGAGACAATATACAGAAAATAGAGTGAAAAGGGAAAAACTTCAGTGTTTTTCAGAAGTATCATCAGTCCTTTTTGCATTTAATGCCATAAACACAGGGTTTGAAAAACAGTCTTTTTGAAATGATGACATTTTTAGGAGTTGTATTTGGATTAAGTGAACTCACCAAAATTAAAAAAAAAAAAAAGGGTGTTAGCAGACTGAGGTTGTTCAGCTCCAATATTGTTTAACACTGGATGGTCCTTAGTGTCCATTTTGCCAATGAGGCAGATACAGGCACCTGTTCAGTTACCACTAACCTCAAGTGTTCACAGTGATGAGAGAATCCTAAGACCAGGCAGTAGAAGAAACAAACCTAGGCAGAACCTGGCCTATTCTGTTTATTTGAAGCACATGATTCCACAGAATTAAACAGAACAGACAAAAGCCTGAAAAATACAGAATAAAGAATAATTTCACAGATTCTCACACAACACATGTAAAAAACAGGTACAATTTTTAAAAGCAAAATAGGGCTGAAAGCTACATCTCATTTTTAAATGAGATGGAAATTTAGTACTTACTGTAATTTGGAATGCTTGTAAAATAGTGATTTTTTTTTTCTTGTAGAAAAATGGATTTTTATTTTTTTTTTTCTTCAAGAATAATGAATGTCTTTATTAACTGAGAAAGCAAAGATGTGCTTGGAAACAGAGTAAGAGAGAAGGTGTCTTATCTGCTAATGCTAGGATGAAAGTCTCCCACTGATGTATGTGGATGAAGTCTCCAAATGTTTTATATCTAGGCCTGCTGACAAATATGACCAGCAGGAGAGAGAGGGAGAAAAAAAAGGAGGAAGAACTTAAGGGGGAGGGGTGGGGGGGTGGAATAAAATGCAGAGCAAGTCTGCACTGCTTGTTTTACTGCCCTGGTGAAATAACCATTTATTTCTGAATGGCCCCATAGCTCACAACAGCCCTGAGTGGCATTTACTCCACTGCTCTGGCAAGTTGCTAATGGCTTTGCATTTTCTCTTATTGTCAGCAAGAGCAGCTGGAATTAGTTAAGAGTGATGAATGGCCTCCATGCTTTCAAACTAGATTTGGAAATACACTCAGAAGGAATCAGTGATTTCAGATTTCTGTCAATTCTATGGTAGCCCATCACAGTTACCAAGGGATTGAATAAATGCAAAACCACTTGGTAAGTTGTGAAAAGCTGTACGTGGAATAAAGTGCCACGTATACCTAATAGAGAATAAAGTTATGAGAGTTATTATTTGCAACTTGCATTCAAAAGTTCCACCAAGAGCAGAGGGAACATTTTCAACAGCTACAAAACAGCTATGAAGAGTCAGGAAGGTATTGAAACATTTCTTCCAGGTTCTCATAGAATTCACAGTCTTCACATGCAGAAGCCTTGGAACTTTCCATGCATTTTTGCACACCTGTAGGTATTACAAGTAGATAGTAAACTAGATACATGAAATGTTAATTGAAATGAGGCTGGATCACAGTGAGGACTACTAGACTGTGGGATAATCCCTCAAAGAAGGTGATGCTTCTCCTGCCACCAACCGCTGTCCCCTTGCCCCTGCTGCCAGCTGTGACTCCCTGCCTTTGTACCCTTCCATGATCCCACACCTGCCACTACTGTTGCCCAGGGTGGGAAGAGAGGACCGAGTCCCACAGTCTTCCAGAAGGAAAGCTCCCTGGAGGTACTAGAGGAGAACACAGTGGTCTCAAAGCACCGGTGAGTGGCACTGGGCACGTTGCAGACAAAAATGCCTGTTGAACCGAGGGTGATTGGATGATACCAGGATCTTATGCTGTGGCTGACTGACCTGAACAAAGCCTGGGAGGTGAGGACATGGCTATTACTACAATAAGTCTCTGTGTTTTGATCTATACCATAAGGATGAGCATTATCAGCAATAGCGATCAGGGCACATACATTCCCCTGCAGATTAATCACTGTGTGGAAAGAGCTGAGGGACAGAGGGCCTTAGGGCATTAACCCCAAATGGCCATTAATCCCCCCAAACACCACCTACCCCGGCCTTTACCACTATTAAAGGATAAAAACTTTGAGAGGGAAAGCCACAGCCTGAAAACCAGTATTTTCTTCTTTCTTCCTGTGGGACAGTTCAGATGTCTGCAACAAGCGCCATCATCAACTGTTTTGGACTATCAAACTTTACTGGGACAGAAACAATTCTCCCTTTTCCTCTTTCCCTTTCAGCTAAGAATAAATAAATATAGTACCTAAAAAAAAAAAAAAAAAAAAAAGTGAGGGAGGGACTGAGATCCAGTGCTGGTCTTGGAGATGTTTTCTCCTTTAAAAGGCCGTGTCGAGCCGACTACTGGGATCGGTTTGGGAAATTCCAAATAGAAAAAATTATCTTTGTGCTAGGTGCAACTGACTCCCAAGATATCCCTATACACAGAAAGTGAAATAATTAGACCTTGGATGAAAAATCTTGACAGTACAAAGAGCGAGCATGATCTAATATCAGAACAAAGTTAGCAGATGTCATTAAGTGAGATGATTAGCCGATGACGGAAGGTCGCACCCAGTTTACTTTTCACAGTTGACAGATCAAAGTTATTCGTTCAGTTGGAGCAAAGACTGAATACAGTTACCCCAGGAAAATCCTTTCACATAACATTAAGTCTCTCTCTGTCTTGTGTTTCTTAGTCGGGAATTGTCAGGAAAAATACTAGTGAAACCGCACAGAGTAAGGGCAACCAGCTCGCGTGGTCCTGAATGGAAATTCCCTTAGTGGTAGGTAAAAATAAACATGTCATTGCATCCAGTGGCCTTTCCACTCATGTGAATCACATGCCTGAGATACTGTGAACCTGACTCCAGCAGCTGGCAACCAGGAGAAGGCTTTACACCAAGTCCCCAGCCCAGCCAGGACCTCTAAGGCGTCCTCTGATGCCACCAAGGGACTGACCTCACCTGCGTCCCTCTCCCTGCCCAGCTCCTGCCCTGCTATCAATGCAACATGATTATCCAGCACTGGGGAGTGAGGCCAGACAGGAGTGGGTGCAGGCTGGGCAGCACTGGGGTTCTTGGGTGAAGGGGAAGTGGGGTGAGTAGTGCAGGGAAAGACACAGTTGATTTACCCCATGCCAGCCCCAGCCTGGTGCCTGGGGACCACTCCACACCCTGTCAGCTCCAGTGGGTCATCTCAAAACCGTCTCCATCAGCACCAGCAGAGCTGTGCAGTATCACTGCTCAGCCAGGCACCATGCCCAGGCAGTCGTGTTGCAAACAACAAGCAAGGCTACATCATTTCTTTTTTGTTATTAAAGTTTTACATAACATCTGTCTGGGTTTTGGATAGTTGCTGTTAACGTCGGGGTTTTTCTCCTTGCTTGCTTTTCAGAACTGGGAGGAAAGGGAATATTTAAAACTCGGATTTCAAACCTGAGCTCCTTCTATTATAAAGTGGAATTAATTTTCTGTTAGATTTCACTTAGGAAGATTGAATTTATGCCTGTGCAATCTTGAAATCTACACTGAGAAAACACACAAACTCAAATTCAGTATATTCACTTTAGTCCAACTTTGCATCCAACATTTCTCCATTTACTTAATTACACCATTATATAATATCCAGTATAGAACTACATTTCCTTTCTTCTGCCCATCCAGCCCACAGGATGGACTAGGTTGCTATAAAAACTGTGAGCCTTTATTTCAATGCTGCCTGCTTTGTATTCAAGCTTCCAATAAAACAAGTGTCCCATCGAGAGAAAAATGAAACTGCGGCCTCCAAATAAGCCACAGAAAAGTATTTAAAAATATGCTTATAATAAATAAAAGGGAAAAAATAACATATTTATACTGTAATAAAAATATTCACAAATGCAGTGGGATAGTTTTAATAGGCTGAGGTTCAAATATTCTACCAAACTCTATGTCAGCTAAAGTTACCATTTGAATGCAGAGATCCTAACATTAAAGAACATTTTAAAATGCAGGAAGATTCTGCTGGCCACTGGCCTTTGCAAGCTGGGGAATTTGTTCCCTGCCAAACCTGCTGCGGGATGAGAATCAAGACATGGAGAGCCTGCAGGGAAGAATGATTGCTTCATTGTGTGGAGGCATTTCTGTTCCTGCAGCACAATGGCAGGGCTCTTCAGCAGGGAAGAGCAGGGTGGATTATACAGACTCTTAACTCTGTGATCAGCAGGAATTTTAGCAGTATCAAAGTAAGAGGACCAAAGAAAGTGGTGCCTACCAGAGAAAAGAAAGAGAGGGCTTAACCTTTGTCCCGAGGGTGATAAAATAGCATCACATGGCTGAAAATCAGTCTGGCTTCAGCCATGTGATGCAGTTGACACAGTCACTTTTGTGAAAGTTACAGGATGGCATCAGTGGTTAAAAGGTCGTATTGGAAAGTACTAATTACACCACCAAAATACTGAGTGGAAGACACTGTGAGGTTTCATTGTGTAGCTACAGGTCTTGGTATAGACGTGCCTCTTTGCATCAGAAGCCACTATAACACTTCCAGGAGCAGCAGGCAGAACAAGGGAGCTACAGCATGCAGTGGAAACATGTACTGGTGATACTGGTGACATGGCAAACCCCACCTCTCACTGGACAGAGCCCATCTCCACCTGCCTCAGCACTTCTCCAGTGCCAATTACAGTGGAGTTTTGGTGGAGTTATGAGTGGACTTCACTGGCAGAAGACAATTTCTAGAGGGATCACTGGACACATGGACTGAAGTCCCCGCTCTACATGTTGCTGTTGTTGAGAGAGCATAAAACTGTGTTAATTATTCCATTTTCTTTTGAGAGAAGACATGTTCCTCAAAGCAGCAGGAGATATTTGTCACCACTTCCAGCCAGACCTGTTTCAACTGGCTTTACTTGTGAGGTCAGCAACTGTTCTTAATTTCCTTTCATCAGGACCATTCTGGTCTCATTCTTCTCAAGCCAGTCCACCACGTGCTGTCTTCCTCCTGCAGTCTCTCCCCTGTCTGACTCCCTGAATTCCCCTGGCTCAGCCATCTGCTAAGACCTGTGTGACCACAACTCATTTCCTAAACCTTCCTTCTGAAGCTGTCCCACTCTGTCACCATCACTGGCAACACCTAAAGGTTTTTCACAACATACCCCACAACTGTTATGAAATAGATTATTTTAAAGCTTTCATCCAAATAACCTTCCTTTTAAATGGACCTGTTACATTTATTACATTAACTTTGACAGGCCTGGAAATTTTCTCCATGTTTTCTTGATCATATTTCTCCATACTGAGTGATATAAAATCTGATGAGAGTTCAATATCCAAGAGCATAAACTGCCCTAAGACTCTGTAAACCAGCACAACGTAAATTTCTCACACATCTTTTAGAGAATTTCCCTGAGTGTCTCTAAAGGGGAACAGACACCCCAAGAACAGCCTTAAGCACAAGGGCTTTGCCAGCTTGGGAAGAGCACTGAACTTCAGCATCCCCCTTATCCCACCATACCCTTCTGGAAAGCAGATGAGTGATTCCAGTAAACACTTACCCAGCTTGCCAGTACAAGTAAGAAGAAAAGTCTGTGAGATTGGTCTATTTTGCAGAATACCCAGCAGATAAAGCCCAGAAGAATATAGAGGACAGGAACTACTTTTGGTTCCTCAGAAATGTCAAATCTTATCAGTTGCCTTATTGATAATTAAAGAAGCCAAATTTATAGTCAGCCTTCTGCTGCCTACTTAAAAGAGAGGTCCAAAGTGGGAGAGCAGTCCAGCCTTTCTATGCCTGTGACCAGACCCAGGGAAAGGATCCCACTGTAGGTGCCAGTGTAGTTTGTTTCCTTGCCCCACTGACATATGCTCTGGGGTGGCTTTCACTGATTCCAGTGATGACAAGCAGCTCTTGAGCTGAGGATGCTTTTCTGGACACACTGCTTGCTGGGGAGCGACCCTCAGCTGTGAAATCATCATGCCACAGACCACCCAGGCCTAGCTGGATGATAACCCTTTTCTGGGCAACCTCTTTGTTCTAGATGACTTTGATTTTAGCTGCAGATCAAGAGCAGCCATCCTGCATTGCACCCCTGCCCATGGCACGGGCACTTGGTGGCTGCTGCCCATCTGGCTGTGGCTCTGACCATCACAGTGTGCACTGTCATGCACATGATGCCTGACCCAGCCTGTTCACACCTGGAGCCAGGCTGTCCTACCATGTCAGGCTGGGTGTACCCAGTGTATGGTAACATCGCTCAACATTCTTCCCACCACAAGATTTCCTGTCCCTTCCAAACAAACAGCATCTCTCCCCTGGTTTATTGCAAAGGCTGCTGGTTTCCCATTCTACTTCTAAGAGGACGAGCAGGCAATGAAACCAGAACACAGCACTCTGCTCAGAAGAGAGGGAGTTCCCACCTGCAGCATCAATTCAAAAATCATAAACACATAATTGTACCCAACGTTTACAGAAAGGCCTCCTGTTGGAGGGAAAGCCAATGGCCAATTCAACACATACTCTTCCTTTCTTTGTTTAAGGAAAAATAGATACTCTGGTGTATTGAAAGGCACTGTTTATAGTCAGGTTCTGAATTCTTGAGATCTAAGATGCATTATGGGAACTTTTAACATTCACTATATTTAGTGGGCATTTATTGTCCATACGGGCAATGCTATAAAAAAAAAATAATCTATTTTCTGAGCTATTAACATGTATGTATATATATGTGTGTATATACATGTGTGTGTGTGCCCTTGATAAATTAATAGAGTCAGCAAAAAGGCTTTGGGTTTAATTTTTAAATTAATAGAAACATTCACAAGCTCTTCCACTTAATGAAAAGGAAACCAGCAATGGACAAAGCATTTGTGAGTGCAAGCAGCCAAAACAGTTTGCAACCCGAGTATCAGCAGAGTCAGTTCTATGTGTTATAACAGAGTTACTGTTAGTTCTGCCCACACACCAAGAAAACGTTTCAAAGGCCTGTGTCTCCTCAGGCTTCTCACTCAGGAAATAGGTTTGGAGGGTTGCTGTTTTGTTTTGGTTTGTTTTTTTCCATACAAAAGAGCAAGCAGATATGTTCAGGTTTAAAATCAGAGGAACAAAAGCACGAGAACAAAAGCCGTGTAGCTGCCTGAGTGTGTGTTGCCTTCTGTGACAATCTGCACTGAACGAACCCCTGTCTGCAGGCACTGTGGGATGGGAAATGGGAAGTGCAGGCTGCAGAAAGCAAGGGTGCCAGCTGCCCAGCAATGCCACAGGGTGCAGTGGCTGTCTCTAGACACCTCCTCCAACACACACTAATGTCCACTCAAAGACTCCTCGCTGAAACACTAGGAGGTGAGCTGTGCTTTCTGTATTTTCCTCTGCCACTGTAACCTTGGAAGTTGCCTACAAAGGGCAGCCTCACACTCCTCTGATGTGTGTTCAGCAGCAGAGTGAAGGGAACATAAAGGAACAAACCCCACCTTAGGCTGCAGCCCTTTCAACAAAGCCCTTGCTGCCAAAGTGGTCAACACAGAGATATTTTATGGTGCTCTCAGCATCACGTGCTGGGGCAAAAAGAAATGTCTACCAGTGATTACTGCTTTCAACTGGTATTCTTTCTAGCACGGGGAGAGGTCTTACGAGTTGAACACTGCAGATCTGCCATAGTACTCAACCTCAAAAGACAATGCAAATATCAAATCTATTTGGCTTGTTTTGTTGCTTGGTTTTTGGGTTTTTTTCTGAGCATGAAATGTAGGTGTTATCTCTGTAAAGGAAAGTTCCAAGCCATATCTCCAGTAAACTTTCCTACTTTGTGTAAACCTTCACATTGTCTTATCTCACCAGGGGATCTGTTGCACAACCACCACTCACAAAAGAGATCACAAGGTCATGCAAATCTCAGTGATCTCTATGTGGTGAAATTTCAACCAGCACACAATGAAAGCTTCTTTTGGTGCAATCACACTGACCTGGTTCCTTACAGAGGTTGCAGCAAAGCTCTGTTCTGAGAGGACAGAAAAGCATGCCTGGTATTGCAAACATCATATAGATCTACTTAGGTTGATGTGGTGAGTCCTCCTCATCTGACCAGCCAAGCACACAGGGCAGTGCCCTGCAGGGTTTACCATGGGAGGAGAAGCTGGCACTGGACTCAGCCCTTCCTGTACAACCAGGAAGGGCTGATGGCCAGAGGCAGGTCAGGGTCCATCAGACAGACACCTCTTCTTACATTTTCTCAAGTTTTACTCACCAGCTCACCCTGGAAGTCCTGTCTCTTCTGCCATGGCCAGTTTAGGAGCAATTCAAGCTGTGTTCATTCTTTCTTCTCTATGGTATACTACTGGTTTTTAATTGTCCACCCAAAGACCAGCTTCTCTGCAGCTCTCCTGCCATAGCCATGCAAACTGCTGAGTCCTGCAGTTGCCTTTGTCCTGGGGAAAAAAAAAGCCAACAACTGTCTTTTAGCTAACAGAAATGGAAGGCCAAGTTAAATCTGGCTTTCATAACAAGACTTAATTCAATTTATAGTTGGACTTAATGTGAAACTGAAGATGTGTTATGGCTTAGAATGAATATATGCAGCATCGCAGACAGAACAGTCCTTGAGCATAAAGGTGAGTTTCCTGAGGGTGAGGTGGATTCAGATGGACAAGCAGACCTGGGTTTATTATGCAAACTTCTTGAGCTTGCAACACTGGGCTGGAAATCTCATAAAAACACAATTTATCAGAAGGTTTCTAATACTTCCTGCTTCTGCTGGGGCTCAGAATACCACGAGAACTACATTTCTGTGGTATTTTGGTATTTCCAGTTGTGGTCCCAGCTGGAACTGAGAAAGGAAGAGGCACACACACTTGGAAATGATATTTCTTCGGGCATCTGGTTTTTTTTTTGTTTTGTTTTGGGTTTTTTTTATCATGGGAAAAGTTTCTTCTCGGTCTACTTTGAGGCAACATATTTTGGGGAGGTGTCCTTATTCTAGTAGAACTCTAAATGCTACGTAAAGTCATGACTTTTCACTTACATAAAATTTGCACTTTATGTTGGAATTCTAAGAAAAATGCCTCTCTGGCTTACTGGTTTATATTAACTCTACATAGTTCTGTACCATAAGAATTTCACAATGTCAGTCATGCATAATAATAATATAACTATCTAAAATAATAATGTAATAAATCCACTGGCTAGTCATCATTGGCCAAACTCTGGCAACCCTTTGTGAAAATGTGCTGCAAACACATGGACAAAAACATAAAAAAGTCTCTGAGATCAGTCCTGTCTGGCTCCAAGCCAAGAAGTTCTCTAACAGCAAATCAACAGACAAGTGTCACCAAAACCATCTAATGGCCAACCAGCTCTGCTGTGAGCATAAGTTATTCCATTTTAGACGTGGAAAGGTTTAACTGGGTTCTATGCAATTAACAAACTTTAATTATGAGTAATTTGTTAGTCATGCTAACTTTTGGCTAAACCTTGTTTTTTTTCCTTCCCTCAGCTTTCCCTCTTGAAACACCTGCAAGTAGATTTGCAGAGGGAGCTAAGCAGGGGGGTTCTGGCCAGAACTCTGATAAAATGCCTTGTTGGTAGTTATTTTAATCGTTTGTATGAAAACAGCTGTTCCCTTAGAGAACATGCCCGTGGGCAAAGCTGTTTTCACCTCTAACAAGATCCCAAGGAGCTGCACTGGCAAAAACCCCCTGCTGGGAACAGGGAATGAGGAGGCACCAGCCCAGCACCCCACTGCTCCCCATTAACCTGCTCAGCCCTGTGCCTGGGCTGCCAGCTCCCCCTCACCTCTGCTGGAGAAAAGAGCTGGGGCAGAGGGCCAAGGCAGGGGGGTGTGTGCCTCTGAATCCCCTGATGGAATATGCCTCCATGCTATGCCCTGCTCCTCTGGGAGTGTAACCTGTGCTCTGCCTCCAGCTCTCCTGTTACACAGTCCATATCTTCAACTATCATTTAGCTCCTCAAACTTAAACCGTATCAACTTTCTAAATACAGGTCAGTCTCGTGTTACTGCTCAACTGAAGTATTTGGAATTAACAAAGAGGATGGATTTTACCCATCTGTTTCAATCTTTATAGGAAGAGCAATTTTGACTATGAAAAAAAAGAAGCCTGAGATAAGAAACTCAGTTTACTGGAGAAAAGGCCTCGCGGAGGCTGGTTGTGGTCATAGTGGGACAAAGGAACAGCAGCTCCCCCAGACACCAGCTCAGACTGTCCTGGAGGCCAACACACTTGTGTTCCACTTCACTACTGCTTTTCAAAGTGCTGCTCTTTGAATAGAGGGAAATTTTACTCTGACCATCCCACTCAGTGGAGCATGATCCAGGCACTCCCTGGCTAATGGGAAAATGTTACTCCAGGGCTGAAGCACTATAGCATGACCAGAGGTAGTCCTCCTGAACAGCAGTGTGAAGATAAGTAACACTGTTTTCAGCCCACACTTAAGGTGACTGCAGGTATCTGTGCTGGTGAGGAGCTCATCTGGGTGCCTCTACCCAACTCTGTTTGCTCAGCATGGCTGGACAACCAGTGTGCCGAGGCCTGCAGTCTCTCACTGGCTGAGAGACCCTGCCCCAAGTCAGCAGAACCAGGGGTGATGGTGTAAAAACATAATGCCATGCTGCAGGTAGAAGAGAAAGGAGAAATCCCTGTTTGAGCTTCTCTGAGCTTGTCTGCAAGGCTCTGCTGTGTTCTTCTGAACCATTTATTTGGACACGTTTGATGAGCTGCCTACAGAATTGTACAGAAAATGCCCCTAGCTGATTTTCTTCTCCCTGATCTCTTCCATCACCTCTTGATTAGCCTGGAGGAGACTAAGGGAGGACCTCATCAATGTCTATCAATATCTTAAGGGTGAGTGTAGGGAGGATGGAGCCAGACTCTTCTCAGTGTCATCCAGTGACAGGACAAGAGGCAATGGGAGTCAGTTGGAGCACAAGAGGTTTGGGGGAAACAGAAGGAAAAACTTTTTCCCAGTGAGGGTGACAGAGCTCTGGAACAGGCTGCCCAGGGAGGTTGTGGAGTCTCTTTCTCTGGAGACACTTAAGACCCGCCTGGATCTGTTGCTGTATGACTTGTTCTAGGTGACCCTGCTCTGGCAGGGGGGTTGGACTAGATGATCTTATAGGTCCCTTCCAGCCCCTAATTTCTGTGATTCTGTGATTCTGTGATTCTGTGATTCTGTGATTCTTGGGCTGATTCAGATCAGCCATGAGGAAGAATTTCTTCCTCAGAAGGGTGGGCAGACCCTGGCACAGGGTGCCCAGAGAGGTGGGCGAAGCCCCATTCTTGGCAGTTTCTCAGGACAGGCTGGATGGGGCTCTGAGAAACCTGCTCTAGTGGGAGGTGTCCGTGCAATGGCAGGGGGTTGGAACTGGATGAGCTTTAAGGTGCCTTCCAACCCTCAGAATTCCATTATTCTCATGGCCTTTAATATTTCCTTCTTATGTCTGGTAGACACTGCTGAGAAGAGGTCATCACTGCTAAAAGCAAGAGGTTCTCTCATAGATCAAAATTTCATTCCTTTCAAGTTGTCCAATCTGAGGCAAACATCACAGATCATTTTCCCCAAGGACATGGCAGAGAAGGACAGGTTGACTGGACATAAAAAGCCAAAACCTTACTAGATTTTGTAAGAAAGTCAATTGGACATTTAATGGCAAAACATCAGATGATTTTGCTCCTGATAGACCAGTTATTTCCAATCAAAAAGCAAGCTTGGGGCAAAGATTTACTGTTACCAAGGCCCCTCAGAAATATTTAAAACTCTTATGAACATAACCAGAGAGTAATTAGGCTTTGGAAAAGAAATCTCTGTGACAACAGTGGTTATGTGCTATGTGCTCCTTCACTGGGATGGAAGCTAAAATCTAACAAGAGGACTTGCAGATTTAACATAAAATAACAGCCAGGGAATATAAATAAAATGTAATGTAGCAAATGGGGAATAATTATTCTGTGGATTTATGATACCTGCTTCCTTGTTCCATATTCAGCGCTGGTAAGGGAAAGGAAAAAGGTACTCACAGAGGTGAAAAGTTCTCCTCATTTTTTTGTTAGTATTATTTTTCAATTAATTTCTACATATGTGCTTACTAGAAACATGGCACTGTGAAAAGAAAAAAAAAAGAAAAAAAAAGACTAAAAACCAACCAACAAAAAAAAACAAAACAAGAAAAACCCACACAAAAAACAACCAATCTAAAATTTTTTGCTCTTGTCAGAACAGGAATATCCAGAAAAGGTGCAAGTTTTCGATTAGATATAATTTAGGATCCTGCATTTATTAGAAACTTTTAAATTGCTGATAGTGGTCTTGCCAAAAAACCCATCACTGCTTCACATTGATCCTTTATCTCAAGTACCTTCCCAGGTGCCTAATCTCCTCTGCCAGTCACCCTGCACATGCTAAAGGCATTAACAGCTTCTGTCTTCTTGGCCCTTCATCCAGCCTCCCCCAGCCTGTTCTCTAGGCATGGTGTTCCACATGGGAGCAAGGCCAACCCCATTTCACTCCCCCAGCCAGGAGTGGGGCACCATTAGACTGCAGGTTCCACTCCAAGTCAGTCGGGGGGGTGTGAGTCGGGCGCAGTGATGACCCCCCAGCCCCTCCCTGCCCCCCAGGGAATGAGGCAGGGTCAAGGCTTGAGTGGCCTCAGCAGCGGCAGCAACAGTCAACCTGGAAAGGATTATCAATAAATAAAGCCACGATTTTACTGAGTTGGTTGTGAATGCAGGAAAAACACCTCATTGTGAACTTGGTCTGGGGGTTTCACACCAGGATGGTGACTTTTACCATGGTTGTGAGACCCTGTGCTGGGGATTTTAATCCCAGGATGTCAGGGGTTGGAAGGGACCCTGGAGATCTTGGAGTCCCAACCCCTGCCAGAGCAGGCCCATGGAATAGAATCTCATCCAGCACAGGGCACAGGAACCAGACAGGGGGGGCTGGAAACTCTTCAGAGAAGGAGACTCCACAACCTCTCTGGGCAGCCCCTGCCAGGTTCTGGGACCCTCCAAGGAAAGAAGTTCCTTCTCATGCTGAGGTGGCACCTCCTGTGCTCCAGCTTCCAGCCATTGCCCTTGTCCTGTCCCAGGGCACAGGGGAGCAGAGGCTGCCTCTCCTCCTGACACTCAGCCCTCAGCTCTGGGTACCCATGGATTCAATCCCCTCTCAGGCTGCTCTGCTCCAGACTAAAATGCATTCTGCAGAGCTTGTAAAACCCAAAGGTTTTCTGAACAGATGCCGGAGGATGGACAGAGCAGGACACAAGGCTGTAGCCTGTATTTGCTGCTTGCCCCTGAACTCCCAGCAGTCGAGAAACTTTGTGAATGACTTTAACCTTTGCTTCTCACAAAACATGCTTTGCTTTGATCCTTGAACCATGATCAATAGAAGGTGCAGAATGGCAGGGAAGAATTTTTCGGCTGGAGGAGAAACAATGTAGGTCAAAATGTTCAAATAGCCTTAAAAATCTCCCACTAAAATGTGTCCGGAAATTTCAGACCAGTTACTTACTTCTTCCTGATGGTTTAAAAGAATATCACTGTCAGCTCCCCATCTGCCTTCTGTGGGAGAACAAGACCTGCATGTGACAGGGTCATTTCTCTGTAGCAGCAGCATTCCCTTTGCTTGCACCCAGCTTGAGCTTGATCCCCTGTCCTGTATCTACAATAACGTGGCTGCAGGTGCTGTACAGTTACATTGTCTGTCCCATTTTTCCAGAAATTCCTACACATGAGGAAAGGACATGAAAAAACAAAAGCTACATCAGCTGAGCAGTGTTTCCAAAATGAGTTGGGCTACCAGAGGAAAGACGGACTTTTTGCAGCAGAAATAGCAGCATTTCACAGTCATCCAGAAAGGCTGCTTCCAAGAATAAGAACCACAGGCATGTGTACAAATTAACTGGTAATAAACATTCTGACTTTGGTTACAGTCACTGGGATCAATTCCATTTGATTTACAGCTGAACTATCTTCAGAATGGCTTGCTGTAATCCTGAAAATCAAGCACTAGATCCACAGGTGGTTTGAACGCAATTCATTTTATTCTAATGTCAGAAGCATGCCACAGTAGTGGATTAGAGAACTAGCTTCTGTGCTTTTCTCCACAAAAACACCAGGTTGGCCATATTCCTGGCTTGACCATGTTGAGAAGCCTTCAGGTTTGCAGCCAGTGGAGGTCACTCAAAGGAGCTACAGCTCCTGAAATATCCACTATACTAAGCTTGAGTCCATTGTTCATCATGGAATCACCGAATCATTCAGGTTGAAAAAGACCCTTGGGATCAAGTCCAACCATTAACCCTACTCTACAATGCTCACCCCTAAACCATGGCCCTCAAACCCACATCCAAACCACCCTGAAACACCCCCAGGGCTGGGGACTCAACCCCCTCCCTGGGCAGCCTGTGCCAGGCTCTGGCTGCTCTTCCAGTGACAATTGTTCCCTCCTGCCCAGCCTGCCCCTCCCCTGGAGCAGCTGGAATCCATCCCCTCTGGGTCTGTCACTAATGCTCTGGGGGCAGAGCCCAGCACCAGCCTCTCTGCAATGGCCTGGCAGGAGCTGGAGAGAGTGAGGAGTCTCCCCTCAGCCTCCTCTTCCTCACCAGTCCCAGCTCCTTCAATGGCTTCTCATCAGATTTATTCTCCAGCCCTTTCCCAGCTCCGTTGCCTCCTCTGCACTGGCTCCAGCCCCTCCAGATCTCTCTTGGGTTGAGATGCCCAGACTGGACACAACTCTCCAGCTGTGGCCTCCCCAGTGCCCAGCACAGGGGGACAATCCCCTCCCTGCTCCTGCTGCTCACACTGTTTCTGATCCAGGCCAGGATGCCCTTGGCTTTCTTGGCCCCCTGGGCACTGCTGCCTCCTCTTCAGCCTCTTGGCAATTCAAACCCCTAGGTCCTTTTCAAGCAGCTTTCCAGCCACACTCCCCAGGCTGGAGCTTTCATGGGGTTGTTGTGGCCCAAGGGCAGGATCTGACCCTTGGCCTTGCTGAAGCTCATCCCATGGATCCATCCTGTCCCGGTCTCTTTGCAGAGCCTCCCAGTCCTCATGCAGATCAACTCCTGCCTGATTGGGTGTCATCTGCAAGCTTGCTGATGATCCACTCTGTCCTATCAATATAATCAATAAAGATGTTAAACAGAGAAGATCCCAACACTGATCCTGGTAGCCTCAGGGACATCTCTGGTGACCTTGGGGATATCTCAAGTGTCCTGTGAATGGAGAGTGTGGGCCCAGCAAACACACCCGCTCTGGTTTTCTGTGACTCGGTGGTGGACAGTCCCCCCAGACTTCTGTCTATGGCCATCTTGCTGCCAAACACAGGAGCCAGGGCCACCAGCAAGGATCATGCTACACCAGTTCTCCCAGTGTGAGAAGAGCCAACAGAAAACAGGAGGAGGACATCAGCAAAATTAGAAGTACTTGGGTGCTGGGCAGGGGCAGGAGGGGTGGCACCGACCCACACTGCTGCTCCTTGCTGAAATACTGGTTACAGCATAGATTTTGTGGCAAAGATGTTGCAGCATTCAAGAAGTTAAGAAATTGACCTCACAGCCTATTTACTGTTCAGCTTAAACACGTGATAATTGCAGTGCCAAGGTTTCCTAGATGAGTATCTCACAGTAATTGCCAGCTTTATCAGACCATGTCTTTCAAGAGAGAAGAAATGCAGAGTGTTTTCTAAGTCACCACGCATCTTCTGAGCTAAAATACCTGCTGAAGTTCAAGATGACATTTCTCCCAGGCTGCAAGTGTGCATGGGGACAGCTCCCAGATCAGCCACTGTCCCCTGTCCCTGGGCCGTGACCAAAGCTGATGTCAAGCTGAATGATGTGTTGACAAAGCAGGTATTTGCAAGATTATATATCAATGTACTCTACTGGCATACTTTTGGGTACAGTCAAGAATGATGAAGATGATAAAAAAACCACTAGCAATATTTTTATGGAAGACCCAAAAACTTATAACACTTAAGAATGTTAGAGAAGATGTGAGGATGGATGTTTCTATTCAGAGCCCAGAGGTGGAGCAAAGCATNTTTTTCTCATAAAAATACATAAAGAAATTTATTTATGTTGTTTATATGCATAAGAAACATTTTCTTAAATGTACTAAGTCAGTGCAAATTCATAGATTCATAGATATTAGGGGTTGGAAGGGACCTAGAAGATCATCTAGTCCAACCCCCCTGCCTGAGCAGGATCACCAAATCAAAATGTCACCCAAAAAAATGGTCATTTCTGCCAAGGTATCAGAACAATTTTTCAGAGCTATCTGAAGGTTATCCTTGAGATCACAGATATTAAATGATTGATATAAAGTTTAAGTTATTGTGAATTGACTCACTAGAAGATTCAGCAGAGAGGCACAGTATATCCCATTTTTTCCAAATGAAATGGTGAGGGTTGAGCTTCACTAACACCTGCCCNGGCCGTGACCAAAGCTGATGTCAAGCTGAATGATGTGTTGACAAAGCAGGTATTTGCAAGATTATATATCAATGTACTCTACTGGCATACTTTTGGGTACAGTCAAGAATGATGAAGATGATAAAAAAACCACTAGCAATATTTTTATGGAAGACCCAAAAACTTATAACACTTAAGAATGTTAGAGAAGATGTGAGGATGGATGTTTCTATTCAGAGCCCAGAGGTGGAGCAAAGCATCTTTCCAGTACTGCAACAGAGCCTACAATTTAATTTACATAATAAATAATAATTATATCCCTGTATCTCACAAGATTCATGTGGAATTAATACTCTGTCCTTGGATAACTGAAGAGCACCAGAAGATCTTATCAGCATTTTGTTCTTTCAGTGAGCATTGGAAATTATTTTTTTCATAAAATTACATAATAATTTTAATAAAATAATTTCCTATTAAAAAATAAATAATATAGCTATATAATATATACATTTTTTCTCATAAAAATACATAAAGAAATTTATTTATGTTGTTTATATGCATAAGAAACATTTTCTTAAATGTACTAAGTCAGTGCAAATTCATAGATTCATAGATATTAGGGGTTGGAAGGGACCTAGAAGATCATCTAGTCCAACCCCCCTGCCTGAGCAGGATCACCAAATCAAAATGTCACCCAAAAAAATGGTCATTTCTGCCAAGGTATCAGAACAATTTTTCAGAGCTATCTGAAGGTTATCCTTGAGATCACAGATATTAAATGATTGATATAAAGTTTAAGTTATTGTGAATTGACTCACTAGAAGATTCAGCAGAGAGGCACAGTATATCCCATTTTTTCCAAATGAAATGGTGAGGGTTGAGCTTCACTAACACCTGCCCAAATCACTAGCTGCTTAACTTTTAAAAGGCCTGTGAATTTCTAGCACTGCTCTCCTTTTTACCTCTCTTTGGTGGCTGTTGCTGTATAGCTGATATTAAACATGGTTTTAAACTCTGGTCTTTCCACACCACAAAGTCCTCCACCACAGGACAGCTGTCCTGCCTGCAGTCAGTCCATTCTACTGCACAAATAATACAGCAATTAATACCAAAGAATTACTCCTCTAAGAACTGTGCATGGAGACTTGTCTGCAAGCAGCAGATCCATAAGAATCCAGTATGGATCTCTAAGTTACACGCTCAGGATCCCAGCTTGCTAGTGAGAAGGAGATGTATATTCTAATTTTTTTCTTTAGCCAACCATCACTGCTCTGATGATCTGGTGACACTGCTCAGGCAGGGGGGTTAGACTAGATGATCTTCTAGGTCCCTTCCAACCCCTGACACTCTGTGATTCTGTGATCACAGTATCTCATTGCTCCTTGCTTCAGGAAATCAAGTTCCTGCTTCTCAAGATCTTGCAAGGCATTTATCTGAGATCAGCCTGACAACACCATCCCTATGTCATGGTAAAACATTCTGAAAGACAAAACATGAATTTCTGGCATAACACGTTCCATGTCCTTTCCTCACTCCATAGTTCATTCTCCTGGTCATTAAAGGGATCTGTCAATGAGACAGCAACTCCGCAGCTCCTCAGTACAAGCTGGAAAGCTCCTCCACTTTCCAGACCCCAAAAAGATTGCTTCACTTTGGATATCTTGAACCTTCTATTCCTGGATCCAGGATCTAAAAGCACTGCAGAGCTTGCCAGGTGTTGTGGTCTGGAGGGTGAGCACACGGGCAGAGTGAGCCTCCAAGGGTTACACCTGTAATGTAGGATCAGTGAAGCTGAACTGGATCCCTGCAGCTTCTCCTACTTGGTGGGTCATGCATCTTGCCATTTCTGACAATGGAGTATCTTTTTGATTCTTTCTTTTTCCAAACACTAAGATAAATTTGTAATATGGAGAAACTGCTTGATAACCCCCTGCTTGCACACTTGGAGGTGACAAATACTTGTTCTAAATACCCTAAATACCTGGACAGGACTGTTGTAGTAACTGGTTTTAATAGACAGCTTTAAACTATATGTGGTTTATACTATTATGTGTAGAAACTTCACACACTACTTGGTTTAAAAACTAACACCTACTCTACTGTTTCCTGCTCAGCTCTCTTTCCACTTTACTCTTTATCTCTTGTGTAAAAATAAACACAGATTCTCCCTTCTGTGCCCTGATTAGTGTAGACAAAAAAAAAAGAAAAGGCAGCAACAACCCAGCTGAGACCAGAGGCTCCTCTGCTGACAGCTTTCGTGGTAGAAGTCAACATGCCAGAAAGTTTGAAAGTAGAGCCAAATAGAAAAGGTCTGGTTTAGCTGGCATGAGTAGAAAGCATGCCAAGTCATTGAGGTGACTGTATACATATAGAAAAATAAATACATAAAATGATATATAGGGTCACTTTGACCACTGGAAAGTCATGCCAAAATATTGTCACTGTCTTGGCACTGCCATGCTAATGGGGTTTGTAGCCCAGCCAAAAGCAGGCACTCCATCAGCAGCTTTGTTGTCCTGCTCTTCTCCATGCAGGCAGAGCCCAAGAGCCACTCAGCCCCCAGCTGCTCAGCCCAGCAGGAGCTTTGCTGATTCTGTTTTGAACTCCTCTACTTGCACTTTTTGGGTTTGTTTGTTGGGTTTTTTTGGCTTTGGTTTGAGGTTGTTTTGTTTTTTGGTTTGTTTTTTTTCATTTTTAAGATAGCAATTAACCTCCTGATCCCTGGGAAACTCAGTGAGGGATGCAGTCACCAGTGGCTCCAAGGGTAGCTGTGTCCTAGCATCCCTCCAGAATCTCCATATGAAAGACAGTCTCTGCTGTGAGAAATCTTCACTACAGGTCCTTTTTCCTACTGGTTGAAAATGCAGATACCTGCATTTGCTTTCCCTGCCTCCCCAACCACCTTTCCTCCTCTTCTCTTCCAGGACAGAACCTGTTGAGCCCAGGGACATTTCCCTTCTCAGTGGGACCACCAGGCACCAGAATGATAAAGAATAACATGGGAATGACACAAAACATGATAAAATACAGCAATGGAAACACCTCATTTTGTTCCCATGGGAGTTTTTACACTAATATGATGAATATTCTGCCAGATGACTTCTGCAAACGCAGTCAAGGCAAAAACCACCAGGCCAGGGAAAAGTGGCTGCCTCATTCCTAAGGTGCTCAACTTTGCTGAACAGAGATGGTTTAAATTCTATGCCCTGATTTGTTGTCTAAGGAGGTCCTTCAGAGTTTTTCTGTCATGTGTTGAATAGCTATAAAACCAGAACAAACCACCTCACCTCCTGATCATATGCAACTTTCCCATGGTACTCCAGTGAAGCCCTGCTGTACTGAACACTGGGACAGGGATGTGCTTTCAGGCAGACCTTCACAGATCCCAGTTTAGCACGAAGCAGAAACACAGCAATCCCCAGTGGAAATTCCAGTCCTCCCTCATGGTGCTCTCGAAGGCACATCTGGCCTCCACAATCTGTGTAGTAAATATGGATTGGTATACCTATATCTGTTGAAGTTTTCCTGGGAATGTCCTCCTGAGATGGAAAGCAGGCTATTGACTGTTCTACATTCAGAAATAGAAAGAATCCAAACATCCTCTTCTTTAATCAGCCACCCCTGTGATCTGGAAGAACTTTCTTATTTTTCTTTATTTTTTTTCCTTTTATTTTTTTTTTTCTTTACTTTTCTTGGAGCCCTCAACATAGGAAAGACATGGACTTGATGGAGCGGGGTCAGAGGAGGGCACAAAGATGATCAGGGGTCTGAAACAGCTCTGCTATGAGGACAGGCTGAAGAAGCTGGGGTTGTTCAGCCTGGAGAAGGCTCTGGGGAGACTTTAGAGCACCTTCCAGTACCTGAAGGGGCTACAGAAAGGCTGGAGAGGGGCTGTTTCCAAGGGCCTCTAGTGAAAGGATGAGGGGTAATGGGTTTAAATTAGAGGAGATTTAGACTGGATATGAGGAGAAGTTCTTGACCTTGAGGGTGGTAGAGCAGTGGAATAGGCTCCTCAGGGAGGTGGTTGAGGTCCTATCCCTGGAGATGTTCCAGGTGAGGTTGGACAAGGCTCTGAGCAGCCTGGTCTAGTTGAGGGTGTCCCTGCTCACTGCAGGGGGGGCTGCACTAGATGACCTTTGGAGGTCCCTTTCATCTCTAACCATTCTATGATTCTATGACTCTTATGATTCTAAGTATTCAAGCACATATGCCCCTTCTAGCTCTCACTGTCACCTTCTCTCCCACCTTTATATTTACCTCTCTGCACAAAATATAGGATGAAGTCTTCAGCCTTTGGGCTGCTGTGCAGATTGGGATCTCCTCCCCTGGCTTTCTCTGGGGTTACATGAATGGCTGCTGCCTTTCAGGGTATTTAGGAAAAGGGGCTTTTTGCATTGTTGTCCTGGTGTTGGGTACCTTCACTCTGCCAAAGGTGTTCCCTAGGTGACAGTGTGCTTTTGGGGATATTGGAGAACTGGCATTTGTACTTGGAGAACTCATCATGATTTTTAATTGCAACCTCAGCCAAAGATATATACTGTTTCATTTAGTTCGGTTCAAGATATCATCCCAGGCCAGTTTTATTATTTTAATTCCTGGATCATTTTCTTGCTTATAAAAGAAAACACAGGGAGAAGCACTGATGGACTTCAGGGACAGAAGAGTCTGCCATCTGACTTTTTTCCTAACATAAAGCTTTCAGGACTTAATTCCTGCTTCATGGTGAATTGAACTGGATCAGTCTTAACAAAAACACTGTCAGGATTGTCAAGGACAGAGGTTCCATCAGCACCTTCAAGAAACTTCTTTCAGTGGAAAATTATCCTCACTACCAAAGTTCTGGAAGTCAGATTTTGCTCTTGAGTATTTGGTTGTTGTTATACCTCTGAATTTACAATACTCCTGATTTGTGTTCTTGTATCTCTGTAGTGCCTGTAATTTTATGTGTATATGCTTGAGAAAAGATTCTCCTTATTTGGCTGCATCCATCCAAGAGCTGGACTTCCAGCTGAGACTGCCTCTATAGTCCTTCTCTAGAGGACCAGTGTATCCACAGATAACTCTGAGCAGATTTCACTCACTCTACAGCTTTCCACACACAGCTCTACGGTCTGCCAAGCAAGGCCAAGTACATCTGAACTTGAAAAGCAAAATTACATGACTGAATCTTAGATGACTCATCATCTCATTAACAAAAAATAAAGGAAGCCACAATCAATCTGTGTAATGTAAGCCCTGCCATTGAATGAGACTGCCCTCCTTCAATACTCTTTAGCAATCACTGGCTTACTCTTGTTTCCATGGTGCTATCACCTTCCCCAAACATATGTGTAGCTAGTCTTTATGTTAGTCTTTAGTCAGCCCATTTAACAAGTCATATCTTCAGCATTTTTAAATGATGACAGACTAAAATTAGAGGATTTTTTCAATCTTCTTGAACATCCTCCAGTGTTTCAGAACTGAGAAGCATTATCAATGGCTCAAGGATTGCCTTTCACTTATTTTGAAAGCCTGGTTTGCAATGTGACCATACTTTTGGTTTTAAGATGCTTTGTTTCCAAAAAGGTGAGGTGTTGAGGTATCTCTACACCTTCTTAGTGTCTATTTGGAGGGAACAGACACGATCTGTCTATGTCAACTGGATTCTTAATCAAGACTGACATCTTTACACAACATCAGTTATTTGTAGCATTTAAAAGTTAAACAGTTCTTCATTCATCTCCAGGGATCATCTTGGGAAACCACTTTCATAGATTAAAAAAAAAAATAAATAAAAATCATGCTTATCAAAAGGCCAGTGAAACCTCTAATTCTCTGACAGCCACCCGCTGCCCCGAAGCCTGCGTCAACACAGTGGCCCCCCTAAGCCAAAGAACCACCCAGCGCTCGCAGCGGCACTGGGTTGGCACCGGGTTGGCACCGGGTGCCGCGGGTCTGTGTTTGCCGCCCTGGCTCTGCGCGCCTGCGTTTGCCATCCCCACCCGGCTGCATCCCGAGAGCCGGGAGGGGGGGAAGAACCTCGCTCTGCTTTCATCACAACATAACCACGATGAGGGTTGGTTTCGGTGTGAGCAGAGTCAAGCCGCTGTGATCCGACTCTGTACGAACAACCCGAAGGTACAACCGCGGCTCTTTCAATTTGATCCAGGGCTAGATAAAGGAGCACAAGCTGCGGGAGTGGCCGGACCCGCCATGGTGGGCAGGGCGGAGGCGCCGACACACACCGGGCACCCGCCGAGCACCGGGGACCCGCAGCCGAGCCGCGGTGCGCACACGGCGGGGGACATCTAGCGGGGGCTGCGGCTGCTGCCGCCGCTGCCCAGGCCCCGACCCCGTCCGACGCCCGGCGGGGCTTTCTCCAGCGGCCGAGCTGCCAGCCCCGCTGCTGAGTCCGCGGCGGCCCCGCAAGGCCCGAGCAGTAGCGAGGGCTGGCGGCGGGCAGCGGTGGCCGGGCCCGGGCCGGCGGGGCCCGCAGCAGCGCAGGGCTGTGAGGAGCTGCTGACCGGCCCCGCTGCGGCAGGGACCGGGGCTCCTGGGGCCTGATGGGGTCCTGGGCAGGGTGGGAGAACAGCTGAGGTCGGGGCTGCAAGTGCCCTCAGGGCCCCGGGACTAGGCACTTGATGTAACCGACCTATTTCTAGCACCTGCAGTTGTTACAATCCCGTGTTTATTAAATGCGTAAGAATCTCTGAAAACCACACTGACTTCCTCGGGTGACTCCCTGCGGGCTGCCCGCAGATAAATGGAGCAAGGGCTGACCCTCCCCAGCAACCCTGCAAGCAGGGAAGGCTTTGGAGAGCAGGATGGTGACATTCCCAGGGTCACAGAACCACAGAATGGCAGGAGTTGAAAGGGACCTAGAAGATCATCTAGTCCAAACCCCCTGCCAGAGCAGGGTCACCTAGACCAAGTCACCCAGGGAAAAAAAAACAAGGCAGCTCCCACCCGTCCCCACTCATCCTCACTATGGGGGCTCTTAACTCCATGCAAGACAGTGCTTTCTGTTGCCTAAGATAACCTAGCCAATCCATCCTGGGCTGCAGCAGGAGCAGTGTGGGCAGCAGATGGAGAGAGGGGATCCTGCTGCTCTGCTCCAGGCAGAGCTCCCCTGGAGCCCTGTGTCCAGCTCTGGAGCCCTCAGCACAGGAGGGACATGGAGCTGATAGAGCAGGGCCAGAGGGGGCCACAGAGATGCTCAGGGGGCTGGAACAGCTCTGCTCCCAGGACAGGCTGAGGGAGCTGGGATTGTTCAGCCTGGAGAAGAGAAGGCTCCAGGGAGACATTAGAGCACCTGCCAGTGCCTGAAAGGAGCTGATCCAAAGCCTGGAGAGGGGCTGTTTCCAAAGGCCTGGAGTGAAAGGCCAAGGGGCAATGGTTTGAAAGGAGAAAGGAGTGGACTGAGATGAGAACTAAGGCAGAAGTTCTGTCCCAGCAGAGTGGTGGCCACTGGTACAGGTTGCCCAAGGAGGTGGTGGAGGCCCCATCCCTGGAGCCATTCCAGGTGGGGCTTGAGGAGGCTCTGAGCACCCTGCTCTAGTTGCAGATGTCCCTGCTCTCATCAGGGGTTGGGCTGGATGAGCTCTGCAGCTCCCTGCCCACCCAGACATTGCTAGGATTCTATGATTCCAGGCTGTGCAGCAGGTCAACGTGTGCTTACTGGCCCTCAGGAAATGTGGTGCAGTCCACCAGTGAGATGGTGGACTCATAAACAGTGAGATGTTTATGTGTTTGTGATGTCTGGACAACCAGCTCACACTAAGTTTTCACACTGGTAGAGATACCTGATGCTACTTCAAAGTCTGTGATAGAAACATTTAAGAGTTGTGCAAGGTCTGGGGGGGGCTTGCGAAGTGTCTTCGTTCAGGGCTTGTGAACAGAACTATGTGATTTAGCAGATCACAAAGATCTGCTAAATTTTGCTTGGCTGACAGAAATAGGGAATTACCCCAAAGTCCCTGAAACAATTCTTGTCCAGGTGAAGTTTGTCCACTGTGAGACAGGGAAGGGATTTCTCACACTGAAGGAAACACCTCCAAGGGCTCCTTGGAACAGGTTACCATGGGATTTTATAATTCTGTATCCCTTGTTTCCCAACACTGAGAGCAGGAGGAGTAAGATAGATAGGTGTGTAAAGAGAAATAAATAAGAAGTGCTTCTGATTGTTCAGAAGGCAACAGGGTGGGATGTGAACACCTGTTGTCTTCCAGGACCCTCAAGGAAGCCACTCAGTGTGTAAGGACTGAGATTTGTTAGATCAGAAGGTAGTGTTGGAGAAACTGTCACACTTAGGTGATGTAAATTGTCAGTGCAGAAGAACCCAGGGGTTTTAAGGATGAGCAGAAGACTTCACAGACTCTTAATTCAGCTAAAGTCTGGTGGAGGAGCTTCCTCCCCTTCCAACACTAATAAACACCCTGTCGTTTCTGACCAAAGCCTCTCTGAGAAGAAATGCTCATTAAGGCAAAATTCACTAAATTTGACTCACTTTATCACCTAAGACCTCTGGAGTTTTGAAAATAAAATCTAGCCATGAACAGCAGAGTGCAGTTGGCCCCTCTGCACCAGCATGCACTACCTTTCATGACACAGGACTCGACAGAGTCAGCACGAAACCAGTTTATTCCCACCTTGTGAGGGTGGGGACAGGCTCTGCTGAAAACACAGATACAAGAACCCTGGGAAGGGTCAGTCCATCCCATTAACCTCCCTGCCCTACAGAGTTCCATTTTTCAAGTCGTTACACAGCAGAAGTATTCTCTGCAAGAGTGGTTGCTCATGTCAGAACTTCATTCACCATGATGCACAAATTCCATGGAGCCATATTATAGCTTCCTGTCTGTGGGAGAACAAGGAGGTCTGAGAACCTCAACAGCATGTCCTACATTTTTAACTCATGACCTCCACTGCTTGTTTGTTTTTTATTCCATATTGAAAGTACTTGACAGATATTCTGATCTCAGTCTACTGATAATTTGCCAGCAGCTGAAATGTCCCCCGTTTTAAGGGGGGGGGGGGGGGGNGGGGGGGGGGGGATTGTGTGTAGATATCAAAAGCAAAATAGTCACTTCTCTTTTTGACTTGATCTCTGGGGCATCTGACCCAGATTTAGCATTATCTGAAGTATACAGCGAGTGCTTCCACAGATGTGCAGCTCCTTTTGAAGAACTGTCTCAAGAATCATTTTAAGCCTTGGGTATAAAATAAACTTCAAATCTGTTACAGCTTGAACAAAAAGCAAAGCTGGCAGCCATTCTTTCCTTGAAAGACATCTGTTTACTTTAGAGAGTTTTAGACATGTTTTAATTTCAGAATTTTTAAAATACGTATTTTCTGAGAAATAAACATTTCTGACTTAACTGTAAATTAAACCTGAACCCCTGGCTGCTGGCCCAGGCATTGACCAGGAAGGCCAACTGTCCTGCAAGTTCAGCTGCATCTCCCTGGCTGCCCTACAGCCAGGACAAGCTCTTTATGTTCCTCTTAAAATGTATGTGTTTGCTGGTATGGGGAGCAGCAACCCAGAGCTTGCTCTGTTAGACTCTGTGCTGCCAAGGAGTGTCCTGTGGCTGCTGGCCTGCATGTTTACACCCACACATCTACAGTGTTTAAACCACTTCCACCAGCACAGAAAACCCAGGGCTCAGTCCTGAGTATCAGTGCTGGGGCTGGCAGGTAGACGCTGCACAGCTGCTGATGTCCTGAGAAGGCAAAAGAAGAACCCAAAATGCAATCAGCTGGAGAGGGAGTGGTGTGACAGGGGTGAGAGGAGTGACAGCAGAGAGAGCAGCACAGCTGCTGAGGGTGAGGTGGAGGGTGACAAACAGGAGCCTGGTGCCCTTGCCAGTGGCACAGGCTGGTGCTGCAGGCGTGGCCATGAACGCTGCTCCTTCCCTGGGATGAACTCCTGAGCTCCACACTCCCAGTCTCTAGTCACTGCCCAAACCAGTGGCACAGGTACCTTCTGTGGCTCTGAATCCCCTGGAGAGCCTAGGGGGAGTCCATGGTATCTTTTACTGCTGAGACAACACTGTCTGAGAACTGAGCACTTGCTGTAGGCAGCAATAAGCTCTTAAAGAAATCATGATTAAACACCACTGTGGATCCTACGAGACATCCCTCCTTGCCAGTGACAGACAGGATAGCACACTCTAAATTGCAAAGAGTACTTCATTTTTCACTTCAAATAGATGTGATAGATGAACAGGGTAAATTTCAGCATCATGGAGAATAGGCAGGTGACTCAACAAGATCACTACATGTCCATCAGAGCATGGCAAGACGAGAGGATTTTAATGCATCCCAGGGCACAAGTGAGCAGAAGCTGCCCCTCCTCCTGACACAGCCCTCAGCTATTGATAAACATTGATGAAATTCATTAGTCTTTAACCTACATAAAATACCATCTAAAATCAGGTCAAGATCATATGAAATGTTTATGTTTGTTTAGGGAAATAATTTAACAAAAGATAAGGAAAATGAGAGCCCAGAGGTTTAGATGAGAAAGTGTCCTCAAGCATGAAAAGACTAAATACATCACCAACACTCTCAGGTCCAGTGTCAACTAAATGTCCTGCATGACATAACCCAGTCAGGTCAGAGGAAACAAGGAAGAATCCACCTTGATTATGCTTCAGACACAGGGAAAAGGCATCATGGAGCATCACTGGCATGAACTCCCTGAGGCCAACGCATGTGCACCAAGCCAACCCCACAGACCATCACTGCAGGAGCTCTCCTCATGGATCCTGGGGATGCAACACCCCTGGCTTGTGTGACACAGCACAGGCAGGAGGCAGCACCTTATTCAAAGGTGATATCCAGGCACCTTTTAAATTCTAAGTCTCAGAATACATGGCAAGTGTGTTTCTGTGTCCATTAATAAGATCCCCCTTATTGCTTAAGGCTCCAGTGTAGGAGGCTGACAGCAACAGGCCCTGTTTCTACTTAACACATGCATTACTTAACACAAGATTACATCCATCCTGAGATGCCAGAAATTTATGAAGCAAGAATTCTCCAGGGAAAGCCATAGCTTTCTGTAACATTACTGGGAATTTACATTTACAGTGGGACGTGGAACTTCTCCATTAGCAGATATGTGTGAGAAAATATGTGTATCCAGACATGCTCCTCATGCCTGTACATCTGGGAAAGCTACTGCCTATCAGTTATTCCATCTGAAGGCTGCAATAGCTGCTTTTACTGGATCTGGTCTTCATTTAACTCAATATCAGAACTGAAAACTGGATTTCACAATATATTTCCCTGGTTTGGAGATGGGAATGGGGTTAATCCCCATCACCTCCACTAGGAATTGACTCAGTAATAGAGGTGAATATCTGGAGTAAAAAAACATTCAGAGAATCACTCAGACTTTTCATGTTTCATTTTTGACACCCAAAGATGCTCAAAACCAAGAAGTCCCCAAGCAAGTCTGTGGAACTGCAAAAAAATTTGAGTCTTTGGAAAAGCCACATTGTTTTAGGTTCCAATTGGAGAAGGACAGTTTTATACTGGAATTCTTGACTGTGACCATGGGCAAGTTTCTCCCTGCCTTTTCCTGCTGGGATGCAGCTCCAGGATAGGGTATCATGCCACCCCCCAGAGGAAATATGCAGCTTGTCCAACATCACCTGCAGCCCAGGCAGGGCAAGGAGGAGGGCTGGGAAAGATCTGTAAACCTGCCAAGGTTCCTTATCAAGGGAAAGGAGACACTGCAGGTATCTCAAATGGGGTTTGTTTCCCCCACAGTAAAATGAGATTTATTTCTGAGTCTGCTGAAATAAAGTCAAGGGCCAAGTCTGATTCCAAACCCCAGACCCAAGAGTCTGAGACTGCAACCAATCCTTAGCATTGGAAGACTTCACTTCATGTCTAAACTATAGTTTGAACCTTCATTTAATAGGACTAGAACAGTCTGACATGTTCCAAGCCGCAGTGGGTTTCCAGAGACTAAATTGTACAATAAAACTGAATGAAAAGTGTTAAAGAGGTAGAATTCGTTCAGTGTTTGTTCCTCTGCATTGATTTTGTGTTCCTTGGATTTAGCTGGAACATGGAACACTGGTGCATGTTCAGCAATGCCTCTGGAGCAGAAACAAGACAGATGATGATAGGAGATCTCGCTACAGCTTCTGCTATTAAGTCTTTGGGAGAGCTGAGAAGAGATTGCTCATTAAATAAGTGTTATAAAGCATTCAGCACAGAGAGACTAGTTCAGAATTAGAAAGTGAAAGGTCAGCTATTCTCACTGGAAAAGCATCCATCACAGCCAAGCAGTTATTATTGCCTATTGTCAATGCACCCTGCCCAGAAACACAGGAGAGGTTTTGGAGAAGTTACAAAAATGAAAATGACAGCTATTAAACAGGACATCAAGGGGTCAAGATGACAAGGAGATCTAGAGAGCAGTGCCATGACACGGAGAAAAAAAAGTATCTGGAAGCTGCTTCCACTGTTTCCTTGTGCCATTCACTGGTGAGCATATCTGTGTGGATCATGAAAGGAAACAGGCTCTGGGTCTGTGTCAGCTAATGAAACAGTTCACAGAAATCGAAGGGGATTTTTTAATTGCTTCTTGAAGGTAACAAAAAAACCCACTTCTACATTTTCATCTGTACTTGAAGTATCTAATGTGCTCGACATCAGAGCACACTGTAAATATTACTGAAAAGCAGAATCTAACCCATAAATTATTGGCATCCTGTGCCAGACAAGCTTGTGCTAATGTTTGGAGAAGCAGATCACCTGGGAGAAATGTGCTCTCCGAGTCGCAGCAGAAACTACAGAGACAATTAATGGGCATTGGCTTTGCTGCACATATTGTTCCCATGTTGTTCAGGCCAAAGTTGACCTCCTGCCAATAGATATAGAAGTGATTGTCAACGAGATTTACAGTTACTTTTTCATTTGCACAGTTAAAGTAGAACGGTTGAAAGAGTTATGTGATTTGTTGAAGGTCTGTGCTAACAACTGACAGACCGTAGCATCCTGCACCAGTGACTGGCAAAGAGCACACAACAGGGACTCTGCATTTTTCTTGATTCTGGGAGCTATTCCTCATGGCATGAAGCTGGAGTGCTTTGCTATTGTCAGCAACTGGATTTTATTTTACACATCTGTCCAAAAAAACATCCTTGCTGCTGCCAAACTAGGCACCAGACAAGTTCTAATCCTACCAGTGGTGGGAAAAATAAAAAAAGTGTTTTTTTAGCAAGTTGCACTTCAATGTGGTTCTTGAGCTTGTGGCAGAGCTGCTGGCAGCTCCTGAACTGGCCGCTGCTCTGGAGTTAGCTGTCAGGCTGCAGCCTGAGGGCACCCAGCCCCACTCTGCTGAGAGAAAATGAAAAGGAAACTGCCTCTGAACATTGAGGAAAGTGATAAAAATAATCAGGTAGAAGGATCTCTGCAGTTTTTAGGAAGCCCTGTTGTTGACAACATCACCTGGATGTGACTGTGGTAACCAAACAGAAGAACTTAATTGCTTTGAAAGCCTGTGACTTTCTTCAGGCTGCAAAAGGGATCAGCAACAATTCAGGACCTAGAGATCTGGGCAGTCAGTCAGCAGATGTATCTGCTGGATTGAAGAAGGATTCATAAGGTCTTCTCAGAATATCTCCAGAGCCTTGAGGAAACTCCCTGCTGCGTTTCCATGCAGCCGGCAATGGAACGCAACCGGCCTGTCGAGGCCTCAGCACGTCCACCACTGGATGAACTTCTGCAACACAACTGTACCTCTCTGCTGGCTCCTTCACAGCCCCACAGGCTTCTCCTCTTGGCCAAACCTCCCACTGTGCCTGTGCTCTCCTCGTTTCCAGCTAGCACAGCATCCAACAGGCTTTGGCTGGCTTGTAGCTGCACCCTGCTGGCTGCAGTTCGCCTTGTGCCCCGATGGTGTGAACTGTGACACAAGTGGTTCTTTCAGTCTTTTCTGAACTGGGTCTCCAGCCCACGAGGGAGAGCACAGTTTGTAAATGTGGCTCTGACACAGTCTGCTGCTATCCACACAGGTTTGTGAAAACATTTCCTAAGCCATCTCAGCTGGAAGGGGGCTTAATTCTCTGCTCTAGCAGAGGTGAGTCCTTTGTCATGGCCAGTGTAAACAGGGCTTGAGCTCAGCAGAAGTTGGGCTAAATAAGAGGTAACTCTAGATTTGTAGGATGAACCTATAAGGATTTGTATTCCCATCAGTGTTCAGCCTGTGGCAGTAATTGCTGTGTGACAGTCACAGAAACACTGCAGGCCAGAGTCAACAGGCCTGACATGGGAAGGATGCAAAATGGCACTTACCAAATTAGCAGCAACAAGTGATGAAGATGCTGAATAAACATGCTAATGTGCTGTGAGATATTTGAAGAGACTTTTCAGTCTTCCACTCCCATGGAATGGAAGTGTGAAAATGCTAATCATCCCACATTATTTTGACAAGCCGTGAGGTTGGGATTCCTTTATTTATGACAAAATAAACCCTGGACTGCAGTCCAGTACAGTCTTGATACAGGCTTTTCATCACCCCTGCATTTTTTGGTGCACTTCATTAAAATGAGTAACAGAGAAAACATGGATTCAAGTCCCAGGTACAGAAATCAGTAGAACATGTTCAGGCTAAAGGAAAGTCAAGAAAACCCTTGACTCTTAGGTCAAGCCTGAGCAGTTCTTCCTTCAGAAATGCCACTGGCATAAGGTCAGAAGGAGAAGAAGCAAGCAGGAAAATAGACACTTCTATTCCACCACAGAGAAAGCAAGCTCCCTCTACAATGCAAGCATCAATTCCTAGTTCACATCACCTGCACCAATGCTTCATGACTCCCTCGTGTCCATGCCCCAGCGTCTCCCGAGAAGGGTGGTATCCTAAACTTCCTAAACTGCTCTCTCTTGGGAGAGATTCCTAGAGATGGGCTTCTTGAGAGCCATGAAATGTATGGACTTCTCAATCAGCCATCTTTCCTCAGACTCTGTACAACTTGGCACATGTTACCTGTACTCGTCCTTCAGCTTTCCTTTTCCACCCCACACAGTGGTTGCAAAGACTGGCAATAGACAAGGTGAGACCTTCAGGTGAGACCTTCAGGTGAGACCTCAGCTCGAAGATGGGTGACACTCCAGGAAGGAAGAACCCATCTCACAGATGGTCAGGCTCTGAGCAGCCTGGCCTAGGTGGAGATGTCCCCACGTGTGCAGGGATATTGGACTGGATACCTCTGGAGGGCCCTTCCAGCCTTTCTATGGTTCTATGATGGTACCCTCTGGGAAAATAGTTTTCTCAGAACAACTGTCTTCCCTTTTACACAGAAAACAAAACAAAACAAAACAACACAAAAACTTTAAGAATGTTAAGAGGTTTAGAAAACACAACCTATGAGGAAAAGCTGAAGGAACTGGCTTTGTTTAGTCTAGAAAAGAGAAGACTGCAGGGGCACATGGTAAAAGTCCTCCAGCATGAGAAAGGCTGTTGGAGACAATGAACTGTTCTCTGGTCACAGAGGAAAGGATGAACAATTAATTTGCAGTAAAGAAAATTTCAGAGTAGTTCAGGGAAAGAATTATCACTTTGTGGGGTGTTTGTCAAAATGGAAGGTTAAAATGCACAATCATATGCCAGTTAGAACCACATTTTTATTCGTAACCCTGACTAAACAAGGAATATTCATTATAGGGAGCAGGAACTGGACATGCTGGATCTTCATGCTTTATCTTCAGAGGACAGACCACCTTCTGGGGAACACCACAGAGAGAAACCTCCTGAGTTGCCTTGGTGGGAAAACACAATTCCTTGGCAGCAGCAGACCTGCAAAGACTGTGAGGTCGTTTACAATGCAAGGTAACAGCCCAATCCAAGGAAACACAGGAGAGATCAGTAGATTTATAGTAAGATAATTGTGAACAGTGTTGAAGCCATTGTATTTTCCCTGGGGAAATAGCAGTTCAGCATCACTAGGGGTTTTTTTCACTCAAGCTTTAGGATGTCAAGGAAAAGGGTAAACCATGCATTCAGTTGTGCCAGTGTTTTCAGATAGTTATTGTCATGTATTATTTTTCAAGCCCAAAAAAAAAAAAAAAAAAAAAAAGATGGCTTGCCACAAAACCTGGCAGAGCCAGCAGAGCTAAAGTAAGACTGGGAGGGAGGCAAAGGTGCTGCCCTCTTGCTCATAGACTCCTTGAATCATTGTGGTTGGAAAGGACCTCCAGTATCATCAAGTACACCTTTCATCCCAACATCTTTCTCTCCACCAGCCACAGCCTCCAACTGTCATCTTCTTGCTCTTGAACAAAATGAAAAACCACTATATTCTTCCAGAGTGACTCTGGCAAGTTGTGAAAAGTTTACCAGTCCCTGCATCAACAGCTTGCTGCATGAAAAGGCTTCCACCTGGATAAACCTACACAGGAAAATCCCACTTGCCACCAGCCCAGCTAGGACAAGTTGCCCCCAAACTCAAATGCTACTCTTCCTCTAAAATGTGCTCTTTTTGACCAGAGAGCTCCACAAAGCCCTTCTTTTAGTGTGTACACAGATCCCAAGCTTCAGCCTGAAATCCAAAGGCTCCTTAGTTTTTGAATAGTCTCAAAAGTGTGTTAAAATCTTAGCAAAGATGGCAAATGTTTCTATAAAGGTGTTAGGGACCTCGGTCACACAATCTGTTAGACAGAAATGGGCCTTTCTGTGCTTGTCAAAATAATGCACATGTGTAAACTCTTCAGTGGAAAAGTGGCCTCAGTTACTTCATAGCTGTGGGTGAGATTCCTTATCTCTAGGAACATTGCTATCAGTTTATCATAACTGCCTTTTTGTCATATGTCAATTTCTCATATTTTCCCAGCTACTCCTTTTCTGAGCTACATTTTTTTCAGCAATTTGTTCTTCATCCAGCTTTACATTGTCATGGAAGCAGGAAAGAGTGGTCCCAGGATCCACAGAGGTGCTCAGAACATTCCTATTAGTTGGTTAGATCCCAGTCCTGGGGTCTCCTGGTCCCACCAGCAGGTCCTGGGGGTTTCAGTGGCATTTCCATGTCTGCCAATGTCCTCCTGTGTTACTCAAGCTACAGGACCAGGGCGTTGGTCAAAGGAGATGCTCACAGGGTTTTAAGGGATAAGCACTAAAATCTTTCTCATGATTTTTGTGTCTCCAACACAAGAGCAGTTAAATTACCCATAGACTACAACCACTGAACATTTCACTTAGCTGTCCAGGGGTGAATATTACCTTTTTTTTGGGGTACTTGTCAAAGTATTATTTTCATTACACTAATAAATACTGTAAAAGTCAAAATAAAAAATGTTACAAGTTCTGGAACATGTCTTATCTAAATCTATATGATCTGGAAATATTTAGCAAGGGAGTTCAGTAATACAAAACAGAAACAGAAAGGGTCCTGGGTAAAGCCTTAGGGAAATACCAAACTATTAATTACACATTAAGTGGATGGTTTTTATTTTTCTCTTGAAACAGCAACTATTCAAAGTCTATGCTACAGCACAACAAAAATTATTCTCTGGTATAACTCAGCATAGAATTCCAAGCTATTTTGATCCCTAGAGTCAAAGTGCTTTAAAGGATAAAATAAAATTTTGTTGGGATTTTTTTAAATTAGGAAATAGAAGAGACAAATTCTGACCCATTAGCACAAAGCTTGGCAAACACTAATGATAAATCAAAGCTCTGCAAATATTCTTGTAAGTTTAACTGTCTACTTGCAAATTCTTTTTCTCACTTCAATGATTTTTCCAACCTGGATTTAATATTGATCAGTGACTGCTAATGTTTCTGATGAGGTCGGAAGGTCTAGCTGCCCAGACATGAGAAAGTTTTCCCAGTCCAGCCCAACAGCTGTTACATGTTGTAGCTTGCACTGCTGACCATCCATTTATATTAATTACTAATAATTAAGATTACCTAAAAAAGGACCCCAAAACACTTCCTGAGGCATGTCCATAAACCTGTTCACACCCTGTCCAAACACAGGAATCTTGCTGTTGTGTGCAAAGCCCCCATGGTACCAAAGTCCTTCTGTGTGTGTTTACACAAGGGCACAAATTGCACCATCAAAATGTGGAAGCTTCCAGGGTGCAGAAGAGCCTCTAATCAGAGGATGGTGTTGTGCCTTTGCTCTGGCTTACATTTTGGTCAGGAAATGGGGGTAAATCCTCCCCTGGTATGGAAAGCACCACGGGATCTTCAGTGTCGCTGAGCAGCCGTGACTTCAGTTTTCTAAGGTTTCCTTAACACCCCAACTCCCACCTGTGAGAGTCACAGAGTTTTGTGCTTTGCTTTGGATTCTGGGGAGGACTGTTTCAGAGTTTAAGGTTTGGGTTTGCTTTTTTTTTATTTGACCAACCTACTTTCTCTCCAGATTGGTTTGGTCCTCAGAGCCATGAAGTCAGTTTCTGTGAGTGCCTTGGACACAAGGTGGGGTAGAAGAGGTTCTCTGAAAGGACCAGAAAGGACACATCATGCCATCAATCTGTGCTCATCTCTGTCCTTCCCAGCCTTTGATGGAAGGAGCCTGGAAGCTGCAAAAGTACAATAATAAAAGCACAGATCAATTTGTACAGTATGGAGGGGCACTGGGCAAGTCAATGCTCAAGTTAACCAAAAAACCCAGAATAAGATATGATAGATATCTCTCTTGGAGCAAAACTATTTCCTCTACTAACTATAGTCCTTCAGGTATCCTGCTGTGAATAAAACACTGTGTGTTGAACTCACCACCCAGCACTGAAAGGAATTCAGGAACTCCTGAGCTACTAAGAAAAGTCGAAGAGAACTGGGGAGAAATCTATAAAAGAAATCCCCAGAGATTCCTGTTTTAGTGCAGACCCTTCTTCTGGAGGTTCCCACCCAAGAAAGTGGGACCTGTTGTTGTTCCCAGAGGTTTCTGCCAGCTGGAGCAAGGTGTGGTGAGTAACCTGCCTGGGACTCCCAGTGCTGTCCAGAGAATGCTCCACTGCTCTGTCTAAGGTTTGCAAAGGGGCAAGAAATTTATATGACTTCAAATTAATAAAGCTCCCATTACAAAAGACTGCAATTTTCAGAGCAAACCCAAGATCCCTTCCCATTTATATCCTGAAATCCATAACACTTGTTGTGTGTGGGAGAACTGAAAAGCATGAAAACCTGCCCAGCAGAGAATGCCCTGGGCCTGGGTACAACCTACAATGAGTCTGTAGCCTCCGCAAATCTTCCAGCAGAAAGCAACATGCCAGTTATGAACACTCCTTCAAATGCTTCTCCCCTCTGTGTGTGAGCACTCAGTGCTCTCCCAGGGACCATGAGAGAGGATTTTCAGTACCCACCCTCACAAAGTCCTCCCTCCTCACTGGGATATGATCCACTTGACTCCCTGGTTGTGGACAGCATAACCTAGGGGCAGTGGTCACAGAAGAGCCATGTGCAGGGGGCACAGCCCACCTCTCTGAGAAGCAGGAGTTTGATCTGAGGCACTTCACAGACCTGAACCAGGTGAGGCCTCATAAAGTGCCAGGGCCAGTGTAAAGCCCCAGCTTTTCTTTGTCCACCAACAGAGATACCAGGGGAAAACAGGGCAGAAGTCAGAGAGTCACAGAACTGTCAGGGATGGAACGGACATTAAAGATCATCCAGCTGCATCCCCTGCCAGGGCAGGGACACCTCCCACTACAGCAGGTTGCTCAGAGCCCCATCCAGCCTGGCCTGAGAAACTGCCAAGGATGGGGCTTCCCCCACCTCTCTGGGCACTCTGGGCCAGGCTCTGCCCACCCTCCTGGGGAAGGAAGAAATTCTTCCTCATGGCTGAGCTGAATCCACCCAGCTCTAGTTTTCAACCATCCCCTTCAGTCCTGCCACTGCCCCACAGCCTCAGAAGTCCCTCCCCAGTTTTCCTGGAGCCCCTGCAGATCCTGGGAGCCACAAAAAGGTCTCCCTGGAGCCTTCTCTTCTCCAGGCTGAACAACCCCAGCTCTCTCAGACTGTCTTCACAGGAGCTGCTCCAGCCTCTGCTCATCCTTGTGGCCCTTCTCTGGACATGTCCCAGCCCCTCCAGATCTCTCCTGTGCTGGGGGCTCCAGCACTGGAGGCAGGTCCAGGGGGGTGTCCCCAGAGTGGAGCAGAGGAGGGAATCCCCTCCCTCACCTGTTGGCCACACTGCTCTGGCTGCAGCCCAGAACACCATTGGCTCTCTGGGTGCCAGAGCTCCCTGAGGGCTCCTGTTGAGCTGCTCACCCATAGAATGAGAATGATGCAAGTCATTGCATAATGGTGTTAGGGAGAGTCTGTCCAGAGTAGTTCACCCTTCCAGTTTAAAAAGTCACAATATCTTGCCAAGATGTATTAGCTTTTTGCACTCTGTCTTTTGCTGACTTTCCTCTGTCTGCCTCCTCCCCTGAGTTCCACTGGTTCCATCCTTTTCTTATTATACTGAAGTCATAAAATTACAAAAATACCTTCATTTCACCTACTGACCACCTTTAGATCTGCCAGTCCACAGCTCCTCTGGTGCAGGCAGCATTTCCCCGTGTCCTTATCTGGGTTTGGCCATAAAGCAGATCTTAAGCCAACTTCCTCTTACAATGTATGAGCTTGAGCTGGGCAAGCTTTTCATAGCAAATGTTTTATTTAGTGGATTAAGCCTTTTGTTCTCCTTGTGAATTATTATGGACAAACTTTGACTTTAATTCATCTGGTTGTTACTATTGTTCACATAGCTGTGTCAGTGAACATATTTCAGCTGTTTAGATTGTTCTCAAGTGATTCACTTCAGTTCTTTCTCTTGCTATTTGTTATCCACTATTTACTATTCAAGTGCTGTATTTGGTTTTCCTCACCCCACCTGGTGACAATATTACCTGATCCTACATCACTGGGAGGTCTACGCAGAGGAGCAAAATCAGAGATTTCCTAACTGCCTCTTTTCCTGCTGTTCCCTGTTCATAGCACATACTTCTCATACAACTCGGTACAAATACACAACAATAAGTACCCGTGATGAGGTCTATTTTCCATGAGTAGACTGTCAGTAAAAGTACTCAGGTATCCTCATGTTAATGAAACCTTTACCAGCTGCATGCAGTGCATATAATAATAACTGTGCATCTCTGGCATGTAAAGAGATTCCCAGAAACCGTAAAACTTTTTCCTAAACCTAGATTTGACAGGCAGGGCCAGCTCAGTGTTTAGTTCAGGTCTATAGCATCTCTATTATGTGCCTCGTGGCTCTGTGTGCCTGTGTGTGTCTGTGTTTGTGTGTTTGTGTGCCTGTGTGTGCCTGTGTGTGTCTGTGTTAGTGTGCCTGTGTTTTCTTTCAGGCTGTTTAAATTACCAGCTATGAGAAGAAGTTCTTCAGATGCCTGCTGAAAAAAAATACAACAAATTAGCTTTAACATTTACTCCATTATTTCAATTTATCACTCTTCCTACCCTAGTATAGCATGAGCTCTTCGATTTGCTTAAGCAAATATTGGCAGCAAATCAAACAAGCACTGTAAATCCATGGAACACCATTTTAATCCAACTCTGGAAAGCACACCAGGGACAGCCAGGCTGTGAAATGTGCTGGGCCTACTGCATCTCCTGTGCAGTGTGTGCACACCACGGGAGGGGAAAGCACATTAGGGAGTGTTAAACTGATTTTTCCAGCATCTTCAGAAACACTCCATTTCCTTTCACGGTTATTACAGAATTATTTAGACAGAGGTAGCACCCTGACTAAGGACATTTGTTAATTTTGGTATCACATTGGTGTAATATTTTATTTTATCACAGTTTTCTGTCCACAAAAATGTATTTTCTAGAGTTGTACCAGAGCTCTGCATTATGCTGCTTTGGTTCAGGAGGTCTAGCAGGGCACCAGAAAACTGACAATTGAGATCCTGACAGAGAACCTGTCTGGATTTGCACACATCCACCAATTGTAACCCACCAAAGGACACTTCCACCAATGGACATTCCCATCAAAGGACTCTCCACTAAATATTCCCACCAAAGGACATTCCCATGAAAGGACTCTCCACCAAAGGACATTGTCACCAAAGGAAAGGACATTCCAGCAGAGGACACTCCACCAGGGGACATCCCCACCAGAGGGTTTTCTTTAGCTGCAGTGTCCTCAGAACCCCTTTAAGCTCCCTGCGGAGTTTCTCTGGATTTAGACCAGTGTGGTTCTGATTCAGATCCAGCTCAGACTGTGACATTTAGCTGTGAGAATGTCTCTCCCTCTGGTTTCCAGTGGCTCTCTAGTTCAGTCTTCTCTAACACTTTCCTGCTTTTCCATAAATAGCATGGAAACCACATGCAGGTAGCCCAGAGCAAATGAACATATTTAACACCTCAGTGTTGGCCTAAAGGAATTGTAATAAATAATGCAAAACCTACCAACTGCATTAAAAGAACCCAATGAACCAAATAAATCAAAACAAAACACAAGTAAACACACACACACACACAAAAAAAAGCAAAAAGCTACCAACCCCACCACCACCACACACACACACAAAATACCCCAAAACACCACCAAACCCCTCAAATAATCCATTTTCCTTCAGAACTACACAGAAAATACAGCCTTCCTGCAGGTGTTTCGCAGATATTGTAGTTATTTTATCCTGCAGGTGTTTCTTGCCTGGATAACAATCACAGTTCACCATAATTATTAAAAAATGCATGATTACATACAACTATTTTACATCCATGGGAGCACTTTGCTTTGGCAGCTCAGCCTTCCTTGGCCACGCCTGGTTTTCCTAACTATAAAACCAAAGAACAGAAGCAAATTCCACCCTGTGCTAAAACCAATAATTTCCCTTCAGAATCAGTATCCTGGTGTTCAGGTGGCAGGCCCAGGCACTGGTCTCTAACAAAGAGTAAATCATCCCAATTTTTCCCCTGGATTAAACTTCTTCCCAGTCCTGGTTTTGGAATTACTGCATCCTGTGCTAAGCCCAGCAAGGCCACAGGATCTGCACATCCCAGCCACCTTGTGCCAACTCCCACCCCTTCCAGCTCAGCAGCTTCTCCCTCTCCCTGCCCAATGACTCTGTCTTATCCCTGGGAACACATCTTTGTCTCTCTTTCCCCCAGCGTATTCCTGGGTCTTGAGAGTGGGGGGTGATGCGTGGAGGGCATGAGCTGGGTCCCATGGGTGCCTGAGTGGGTGCCAGGGTAGGTGAGGATGGTGAGGGGGTGAACTGCAATGTGGGTGGGAAGGGCACGGGGATGCTGGGGAGCTGTTGGGGAGAGGCACAGAACCCTCAGCCCTGAGCCTGCACACAGAGGGTGAGAATGCATGTAAGGGGCAGGGCTCTGAGTTGAGGGCACTGGCTGGCAGGGCTGCAGAAGATGCATAAACAAGGAGTGATTCAGTACCTATGAGCAGGAAGGCACATGGCCAACAGGTCCAGGGAGGGGATTCTCCCCCTCTTCTCCACTCTGGGGACACCCCCCTGGACCTGCCTCCAGTGCTGGAGCCCCCAGCACAGGAGAGATCTGGAGGGGCTGGAACATGTCCAGAGAAGGGCCACGAGGGTGAGCAGAGGCTGGAGCAGCTCCTGTGAAGACAGCCTGAGAGAGTTGGGTTGTTCAGCCTGGAGAAGAGAAGGCTCCAGGGAGACCTTTTTGTGGCTCCCAGGATCTGCAGGGGCTCCAGGAAAGCTGGGGAGGGACTTTGGAGGCTGTGGGGCAGTGGCAGGACTGAAGGGGATGGTTGAAAACTAGAGCTGGGTGGATTCAGCTCAGCCATGAGGAAGAATTTCTTCCTTCCCCAGGAGGGTGGGCAGAGCCTGGCCCAGAGTGCCCAGAGAGGTGGGGGAAGCCCCATCCTTGGCAGTTTCTCAGGCCAGGCTGGATGGGGCTCTGAGCAACTTGCTGTAGTGGGAGGTGTCCCTGCCCTGGCAGGGGGTTGGAACTGGATCAGCTTGAAGGTCCCTTCCAACCCTGACAGTTCCATGATTATAAAAGACAAAGAAATTTGTGGGAAAATAAGAAGCCAAGGAAGTCAAAAACAAGAGTGCAGACACACAGATATCCTCAGAGTACTTTAGCTTCATGGAAAGCACACAAACTAGGGGGAAATAGTAATGCAGTTGGAATTAGAATACTCATGTAAAGAGTTTCAAAACAATAATTTTCTCTCTCCTGGACACAAGCAGCTTCCAAAATGTAAAACAGGTTTGGAAGGTGTCATTCGCTTTTGGTGGCATTAGACAAGGAAAACAAGGAGCAGAGGAGTAAAATCAAAATAGTCATAGAATAGGAGTACTTAGAAGTTGCTACCTATAGAAACATGTGCTTGATTTCCATCACAGACTAATGAAACACCTCAGAAACATGCATTTGTGGGAAGCATAGAATCCCAGCAATGTCTGGGTGGGAAGGGAGCTCCAGAGCTCATTCAGCCCAACCCCTGCTGAGAGCAGGGACATCTGCAACTAGAGCAGGGTCCTCAGAGCCTCCTCAAACCCCCTCCTCAACATGGGGCCTCCACTACCTCCCTGGGCAACCTGTGCCAGTGCCCACCACTCTGCTGGGAAAGAACTTCTGCTTAGTTCTCATCTCAATCCACTCCTTTCTCCTTTCAAACCTTTGATCCTTGGCCTTTCACTCCAGGCCTTTGGAAACAACCCCTCTCCAGGCTTTGGNAGGAGGGCACACTGATGCAGAGGAGGGCACACTGATGCAGAGGAAGGCACACTCATGTAGAGGAGGGCTCGCTGATGCAGAAGAGAGCACGCTGGTGTAGAGGAGGGCATGCTGATGTAGAGGAGGGCACACTGATGTAGAGGAGGGCACACTGATGCAGAGGAGGGCACACTGATGCAGAGGAGGGCAGCACACATGCTCTAGTGTGCACAACTCCTGTGCACTGCTTTCGAGCACCATCACCAGGGGCTTTTTGAGACTCCACAGCCATGGCTTAGCTGTGGTGTTGCCAGCCAGCTGTGCATCCTCCTGGAGTTTGGAACAAGCTGTAGAAGTTAAAAGGAAAGCAGATTGCCTGCTCCTCACGAGCCAGGCCTTGCAAAACCTGGTGTGTCCTTCTCCTCCCAGCTCATTGCGGGGGTCCCTGCTCGGGATCGCACCATGCCCAGGGCTGGGCTGGCAGCCTGAGTGATGCCAACAGAACCAGAGCAAGACAAGAACCTGGGGGAGCAGGAGAGGAGGAAATGAAGAAGACTGTTCCAAAGGCTTTTAAATTACTATGGCCCTGTTGTCCCAATACTGTTGGAAAAGTAAACGAACTGCTCCCTTCCCAGCCCCTCCTGCTGGGGCTGTATTCCTTCCAGCCAAGGGCCTGAGTCAGGACAGATGAAACCCATTTCCCTGCTCTCCAAATGCCTGCACTCACTGCAGAAGCCAGAGATCTCAGTAAACTGAGCTTTCATGATAAACGGGGCTGTTCATTAGGTTGCTCTTAGCCTTCCAAGTTTTCAAGACAACAGAACTACTGGGAGAAGGTCACAAATTTACCCCAGAGAGGGATGATTTGCAAGAAATTCTGCTTATCTGCTTTTTTAAAAGCAGAGGGCTTCAAAGAGTTTCTGTTCAGAAACACAAAAGCTGAGGCACCTTGACTCTCCAATCACTATTGAAAAACACCCATTCTTTATTATGTTTTAGTTCACAGTCACATAACTGGAAAGCCAAAGGTTTTCCAGGCACTGTAAAAGCAGATCATAAAAGCAGCACAGGTTCTCTGCAGAACCCCAGGCCTTTGTGTCTCCACGACCCATCATGCCATTTCCAAGGATGCAGCTATATTGAAAGTATTTTTTTTCAGTGCACCACAATAGAAATAAGCTCAGTTTTGCACAAGGTTTGAGCCTCACATGGCATGGGGTGAGCACTGCAAGCAACCACTGCTCATGATAGGTATGAGATCTCTCACCCCTCAAACTGCTCTGCAGCCACTGGACACCCCAGGAATGCAAGGACAGCCCTGTGAGCTCCCAAGCACAAACAACTGTGCTAAAAGAAATGGAAACTGTAGAGCATGAGAAGATGTGAATTTCATGGTGGATTCCTCTTGTCTTTGCCAGTCCCTCTCATCCCCTTAAACACCCAATCTGTCTGTTTAGGGAGCCAGGGTTGTTTTCTGCTTTGCATTTGTTCCTTTTACTTTCCTTAATGTAATTTCTTGCAGACTTCGGGACAGCAACTTCTGTAGAATTTGCTAGTGGCCCACAGAGCCAGCATAAAATAAAAAGTTACAAGTCCACATAACCTTAATTTTATGGTTATAAGCTCTATTTACTGCTCTAAGTCTGAAAAGACTGTTAAGTGTTCGGTGTGGGAATGCAGGGAATTTCTCTGGAGGTGGTTTTATGGAGAAATGTGTTGTTAAACTGTAGGAAAGGTTACAGGGCTTTCAAGTCCTCCAGAGCAGAATGCTAGTAGATGTTTCAGGGTGTTTATAAAGTACCCCAACCACTCCCTCAGTATCATTCATTGAAATTCAAATTCAGGACCTTTTCTCTGCTCATGTCCCTTTAGTTTAACTGTAAACTAACCTGAGTGAGAATGAAAATCAAGAGGGAGAATTTGCTTTTTAACCCTTGCCCACCTGCACTGGTTTAACTTTGCCAGTGTTTCTCTCAGCAGCACATGTATGGTGCAGACCCTGAGTGTGCAACGTACCAAAGAGAGATTCACTGAGGCCACAGTTGGAGAGTTGTG